>JASVEL010013925.1:0-126381 GCA_032618575.1 Nicotiana noctiflora
TGGCATGTCCCGGTAAGGGAAAATGTAATTAAACAACTAAACCCCGACAAGGAAGCAATAACAACAACTTACACATTCCGGCAAACGAGATAATCAATATATTCAAGTCATCCCGGCAAGGGATTAATCATAACTCTTTCCAATTATTTCATCTCTTACTCAATTAGTATTTTTATTGTTCGAGCCAACGCTCCATAGGTTTCACAGATTCATAGTTTATTCTCAACTCTTCACATTATGTAGAAGTCATTAATTAATTTGGAAGAGTCCTAAAATATACCAAAAATAAGTAACAACAAAGACCCACAGTCATACTAGACATCGGTGTATAGATACTCGTCACCATGCCTATACACCGCACTCGATCATTTAGTAAGTAGCAATTTATAACACTCTAATCCTATTCCCTCAAGCCAAAGTTAGATGAAACACTTACCTCGGTCCAAAAGATAGCAATCAACTCTCCAATACCGCATTTTCCCTAAAATTCGACTCCGAAACAATGATATCTAGGCATAGTTAATTCAATAATATCAATTAGGGCTCAGCAACATAATCCCATAGACTAGAAATGAGTTTTCTAGCATTCTTTCAAAAATAACAAAATTCGACACCAAGCCCACATGGTCCAAACACGAGGCTCGGATCAAAACCCAATCACCTATAACCCCACGAGTTCAAATATGTAATTTGTTTCAAGATTCGACCCCATATTGAGGTTGAATCACCCAAATTTTCAAAACCCTAACTCTACCCAAAACCCTTAATTCCCACTTTGAATTCATGATTTAAGGCTAGAAGATTAGTGATTAGATGAAAGAATTAGGAGATGATGAAGTTAAGAATACTTACCCAAAGTGCTATGGTAAAAAAGAAGCTTGAAAATCGCGTATGTAGTGTTTAAGGGAGGGGCTCGTGTGAAGAAATGGCCAATTCCCGAAATGCACACTATTTTGAACTAAACATTTCGCTGGGAAAAAATTGCCATTCTTGTTCACGAGAAAGGGACCGCGTTCAAGAAGGGTTGGCTTCACTGACTATCGCATTCGCCAAGAGGAGCCTGAGAACGCGAAGAAGAAATTCGAGGTCACGGGAAAAAGGCCTATGCGTTAGCGAGGGAAGGTATGCGAACGCGTTGAAGAGGACACACTGCTACGCGAAGCGATGGGACAATGTGAACGCGGAAGGAGAAAATGACAAAGCTATTCAAAGGCGAGCCTAGGGCCGTGTTCACGAAGGGCAAATCTGGTCTGCAACACAACCAAAAATCTGATGTATTTTCTTAGTGAAAAATCACCCCGAACCACATCCAAATCACTCCCGAGCCCTCGGGGCTCCCAACTAAACACACCCATTAACTTAAATACATCATACGAACTTAGTCGAGTGATCAAATCACCAAAATAACATCAAAATCAAAGAATCAAACCCCATAACTCATGATTTTTGTTTCAAGCTTCTTAAACCTCTAAGTTTAGATAATTAGGTCTGAAATACGTCAAATGACATCCGATTTCGACCAAACTTCATAGAAAACGCTTAATGCATAGTTAAGACCCGTACCTGGCGTTGAAACCAAAATACGAGCCCGATAACTTAGTCTTTTAATCAATTTTTATTTTTATTTTCCTTAGTAATTTCAGAAAAATAATTTAACAGAATTTTTTTTACTCGGATTCTAGACCTCGGATTTTGACTCCGGGTACATGCCCGAGTCCCATATTTTTCTTACAGACCCTTCGAGACCGTCAAATCATGAATCTGCGTCCGTTAACCAAAAATGTTGACCAAAGTCAACTTTAATCATATAAATATCAAAATTCTTCAAATTTTTCACAGATTTTACATATGTCAACATAAAAGCTTTCCAGCTACGTGCTCGGGTTATGCACGCAAATCGAGGCAACTATAAGTGAGGTTTTCAAGGCCTCGGAAGTACAGAAAAAGGGTGAAATCCGGTGATGATCCTTTGGGTCGTCACAAAAATGTAGACTAGCAGAAATATATGATAAACAATCAATGTAACAACAATAATAAACTTAGTCTAATCTCACACGTGGGCTAAGAGGAATGTAGTATGTATATAGACCTTATTCCTATCTAATAAAGGGAGAGGAATTATTTTCGTTAAATTCTCCATTGATGTTTTAAGCTAAATTGGCTTAAAATGGGGTGAATGGGAATGGTGGGGAAAATAAAAATTTTAAGTGAAATTTTAAGTTTCCTCCCTTGACAAAGGGATATTGATCCATATTGGAAGACGAATTTTTTGATGGGTATATATACAATTCTCTTCTTGTAGCTCTTAAAGAGTTAAGAAGAAGGCAAGCCTCGCGTCGTCGTCGTCGTCGTCATCGTCGCTCGACTCGACTTCGATATTGGTCAATTGATTGATTAATTTTTGGACCAAAGTCCAGTTTGGAAGCTCATATCATGCAATATATAAGGAATTAGAAAAATTACAAAATACGAAAGTAATATTCCTTGCATTCTAGCTTCTATAATGTTAAACCATTCATAATTTGGATATTATCTCAAAAAGCTATGATGGATCGAAAATGGCTGGTGGAGCAATTTCGACAGAATTTTTTGATGCACTTTAGAAGCTCATATCTCGTATAAAGAGTTATATGGTGTACAACCTATCAAATGAAAGATCTTCGAGTCTAGTTTCTAAAACTTCAAATCATTTGTCATCTGGGTATTTTCACAAGGCGTTATGGGTATTTTAGCAGAAGGTGTACAACAGGAAAAAATGTTAAGCGGATGTACAACCTGCACAGCACAAGGTACAACTCGATGAAGCCTGGGCAGATTGTTTTAAACACGAGTTTTAGCTCATTTCTTTCATTCCTTTCATATAGCTTGGACGATTTGGAGAGCTCAAGGGGGGGCCTTCACCAAGCAACACTAGGTAATTGATTTCTTCCTATTTTTGAGTTAAATATGCGATCTTACGTGGATTTAGACATGAATGTCACACCTCTTTTTTACGCACCCGCAAGGATGCAAAGAGTTTTTTCAATTAAAGGACAATCGAGATGGGATTTATTTAGTCATTTCAGAGTCGCCACTTGGGAGATTTATGGTGTCCCAAGTCACCGGTTAAATCCCGAATCGAGGAAAAGAATGACTCTATTTAACAGTCCGCGAACCAGAAATCCGGATAAGGAATTCTATTAACCGGGAGAAGGTATTAGGCATTCCCGAATTCCGTGGTTCTAGCACGGTCGCTCAACTGTCGTGTTTGGCTTATCTATATGCTTTTTACAATCATGCACTTAGTGCAAGTTAATATCCCTTTACCGCTTTTATTATTGGTTATGATTTACGAAAGAGAAAGTTGCTTAAAAATATGCTTTCGAATCACGTCACATGAAATGCACCCGGATCCTCGACATATTCTTATTCAACATTTCGGGGTTTGGATTTGGGTCGCATGAAATGCACACCCGTATTTAAAAAGGTAGGACTAAAATATGCGCCCGGAGTGATTACTTATTTACATTGTCGAGGAGGACGTGATATTTGCTAAGAAACGACACATCTCGAAATCTAAGTATTTTATATGTACATTTATAAAGGCCTTGCGATTAGTGTAACTACTGGGCGAGGCACGCCTTTAATTCAAATCTAAAGCGAACTACATCCCACTGTATTTTTACTTAGGAGTTGATTCCAAATTATTTAAAACTCGCTACGAACCACACCGCATGAAATGCGCCTGTGGTTCCTGACATACTTTATTTGCTCTTGCCCGAAATTGGGGTCGGGTCACATGAAATGCACCCCCGACTCTTTTAATCTAATTACGTCATTCAGTTGCGTAATAACTCCCTAGCTAATCTTGCTTTTAACATAAGATCTAACATCTAACAGATTTGGAGATTACACACATGAGTAGAGAAGATTGAACAGAGATACAACAGACTAATTCGGGTTTACGCGCATATTTAATGATAGTGTATCTTTGGTCTAGCTACATTTTCCATAACAAAACTAGCAATACCAACTTAATCAAAGAATAACAGAACGTAACCAAACATAAGAACTACGGACGACTACATGATTCGACAGACTTTAAACATAAGCTTCAAGCTTCATTCTTTTCGAACCAAGGAACTACAATAACGGAAATGTGTACCTGGAATACGGAAGAAGAAAGATGAGTGAGCAGTGAACAAAATGGCAATCAACAGTATTGGCAGTAACAGTAGCAACCAAAGTAAACCAACAGCCACACAAACGACTCAGCAGCAACAACAATAACCAACCAATAGCAACAACAATAATACACCAGTAGCAAACTCAACACAGCAGCAGCATACACAACTGAGATGTATACCAGCAGCAACAAAGACACAGCAACAACAATGGACCAAGCCAGCAAACACTAGACCAAGCCAGCAACACTCAATAACCACGACCAACAATCAGTGGCATTTAACCACACAGGCAGCAACAACACTGGATTGACAGCACCAAATGAACACAACAGCAGCAACAATAAACCAGGAACCACAACACTGGACCAGCAGCACCAAATGAACACAACAGCAGCAACAATAGACAAACCAGCAACACAAACGACCAAAAAATCCCAAAACAGTGCTGCCAGTGACAAAATAACAGCACTGCCAGTGGCTCGACACTTCCCGACTCAGCCAATAGCACACAATCAATCTCAGCACACCAACACAAGAACAACAACAACAAAGGACTAACAGCTCAGCCACTGAATCAAAACACACGAAACAGTAACCAAAGCCAATGAAACAGTCACTTCTTTATCTGTATCTTTTATGTGTGTATGGAAAATGTATCCTTGCTGCCTATTTTTCTCTCTAGCTATGACTGTGTTTTCCTCTATTCTCCAGTCTCTCTCTATCTCTTTTCAAATCCCATACTTATAGTCAAAACTTTCAAACCTGGATGGCCAGCAGACTAGACTAAGGCCTTGCCCATCCCCCTCTGCCTTTTTTCCACTCAGATTAACCTAAGTATGGGCTTTCATTAATCTAAGCTGCTGGTCTGCCACACCTAGTGGGGATACCCTGCTGTAGCAGGTTCCACTAGCCCTTTTATGGGCAAGGGTACTTAAAAAATCCAAAAATAGGCTAACACTAACTAAATTGCCATCAGCTATATCCAAATGCCCTATGTAACAGTGATTCTGGGCATTCTTGCCCTGTTATTCCCACGGGTTTATACAACTAATCGACGAGGTCGTCTAGACTGGTTACAACATATTTGAATCGTTCAAGCCACTTATGATGACCCACAGATTCGACCATTACTGATTCATCACCAGAAATACAATGAACGATAGGAGGAGAAGAGACAGAATCAATTAAAGGAAATTGACAAGCCAATTAATCTAAACTAACTAAACAAAATCAAATAAACACGGAAAAGGGGAAAGTCTTACCCCAGAAACTCAAAATGTAAGCGGCTCAGCTTCGAACTTGACTTGTTGAAGCCAAATGGGCTTTAATCGAGGTGTTCTCGATTGGGAACACCTAGACTAAAGTCCATTGGACTTCGATTGAAGACTAATCCGACTTGAATTGGCTTTTTTGAAAACTAGGGTTCTTGGGCTCGGATTTGGGGCTTTTGCATTTCTGGTTAGATTCGAACCAAACCAATGTTAATGGGAGTGTGGGGGAGGTGTGAGGAGGTTGTGGTATGAATTTGGTGAAGTTTGGCGTAGTTTGGGTTTTGACTCGAATCTTTGAATGAAGATTCGAGACGTTTGGTGGTGATTCGAGGTTAGCGAAGGCTGGGTTCGTAATGGGGGAGGTGAGGGAAGATTTTGGCATTAGTTTGGTGGCCATTGGCCTACCGGAACCGCCGTGAGGCGATTTCCGGCAGGCGGAGCACGGCGGAGGAAGGCGGGGGTCAAGGGACCTGGTCTCTGAAGATGGGAGACGGTTGAGGGGGGGTCTGAAAGGGGGGGCGGGGTATGGGATGGGCCTTATATACGAGATATGAGATTGAATCCTGATCGTTGGATCATTTACGATCAACGATCAGGATCCCCTCACTTAAACCAAACGGTGTCGTTTGGTTAAGTCATAGTCTGAGTGTATTTGGGGATTTATGGATTAATCTGGGCCGTTGGATTATAAAATCCAACGGTCCAGATCAAGCGTTACACAGGCTGAAGCTTGGACGGGTATTTGGGTTGGGTGTTGAGTTAGTGTGGGCCTGGTTCTTAAAGAATTGGGGACGGCCCAGTTCCGATTTCTTCTTTGTTTTGCAACTAGACTCCATGATGTATCATGTGTATATGTATATGTATATGTATATATATATATATATATATATATATATATATACATTAATTTATAACATAATTAAATTTTTAATACCACTATCCTACATAATTACAGACCACCTAAAAATGTAAATTACGTAATTTCGATATCGAACACCAAAAATGCAAAACCTAATATATTTTTTGTATTTTATTAATTTAAATAAATAAACATGCACACAAAAATATAAATTTAAGATAAAAACAACAAAAAATCACAAAAATCATGCCCAACACGAAATTATTTTTATTTTGAATTTTCTGGGAGTACTTCTTAGGTAAGGCAAAAATCACGTGCTCACAGCTGCCCCTCTTTGCGCGTAAACACGCAGAGTTTTCGTGCAAAGATAAGTGAGCGGATATAAGCGATTTTGCCCATTCGAGCACTCCGTATGAAGCATTTTGGAAAAGTTTTGACCGAACCTTGCTTCAAGGTCTCCTACATATCCCTGGCTAAAAGGGAATCAGGTCAATGTAATCAGGTCAATGTAGTTCGGGAAGTTCTGGTAGCTGGAACTACCATGACTGTTGCGATCTTGCCGTTACTGCCGTTACTGTTGTTGCCACTGCTTAGGTGATCTCCTTGTTACACCGTACTAAGCAACAAAACAAGAAGCTAGACTAAGTTACAGTACTACAAGTTCTTATCTATCCTTTTTGACTTGATCTTGTCGCGCTCCTTGCCATCCTGTCTGACTTGGCGTTCCTTTCGATGCTTCTTCTCTTCTTACGAACTTGGATTCATGCTGGAGATTTCTGTTACATTCTACCGCTTTCCTCTACCAAATTAAAACAGATCGCCACTCCGTTCTCCAGGCGGGCTCCCTGACTTCGACTACTGACTCGAAATTAAATCGCCACTCCGTTCTCCGGGCGGGCTCCCGACTTCACTTACTACTCAAAATTAAATCGCCACTCCGTTCTCCGGGCGGGCTCCCTGACTTCACTTACTACTTCGAAATTAAATCGCCACTCCATTCTCCGGGCGGGCTCCCGACTTCGATTACAACTTCAAAATTAAATCGCCACTCCGTTCTCCGGGCGGGCTCCCTGACTTTCAATTACAACTTCAAAATTAAATCGCCACTCCGTTCTCCGGGCGGGCTCCCTGACTTCAATTACAACTTCGAAATTAAATCGCCACTCCGTTCTCCGGGCGGGCTCCCGACTTCGATTACAACTTGAAAATTAAATCGCCGCTCCGTTCTCCGGGCGGGCTCCCTGACTTCGATTACAACTTCGAAATTAAATCGCCACTCCGTTCTCCGGGCGGGCTCCCTGACTTCAATTACAACTTCGGAATTAAATCGCCACTCCATTCTCCAGGCGGGCTCCCTGACTTCAATTACAACTTAAAAATTAAATCGCCACTCCGTTCTCCGGGCGGGCTCCCGACTTCAATTACAACTTCGAATTAAATCGCCACTCCGTTCTCCGGGCGGGCTCCCGACTTCATTACAACTTCGGAATTAAATCGCCACTCCATTCTCCGGGCGGGCTCACTGACTTCGATTACAACTTGAAATTAAATCGCCACTCCGTTCTCCGGGCGGGCTCCCGACTTCAATTACAACTTCGAATTAAATCGCCACTCCGTTCTCCGGGCGGGCTCACGACTTCAATTACAACTCAGCGATTTCCTCCTATCTTGATTACCTTCCTTTGCCTCTTGTACCGTTTTCTTCTTCCTGCATTGCCTCTCGGACCACCTTCTCTTCTGAATTATCTTGTCTTGGAATTGCCTTCCCCTGGGTCGTATTACTTTTTCTTCTGGCTGCTGGGGGTATTTTGGAGCTGTTTACTCGCCTGCTGGGGATGATGCTGCTGAGGAAGTATTCTTTGTTTCCTTCACCCCTCATTCTCTTCCTTCTTCCCATACCTCCTCTGGGACTCACGCTTTTGCCTCCTCGAACAAATTATGGGATGTAATACTGCTAGGGGAATTTCGAAGCCGTTGTTTTATTTTCCCCACAACTGCTGGGGGTGATACCAAGCTCAAATATTACCCCGTCGTGTCGTCTGGCCTTTCTCAAGACTATTCTGCTCGGAGCTGGTACTTCCCGAAATCTTGTGTTGCTTTCTACCCTTATCCTCTGAGTCTTGCTTTCCGGAAAATTTTCGCAACAGGAGAAAATTTTCTGCCCCAGTTTGATAAACTTCTGGACGGTATGCTTTTCTGCCAACGAACCCTCTTTTCCTGCTTTTAAATCAAAGAAAAATTGTTAGTTTCAAAATGCGGTGAGTGGTCGTGCCACTCTTGTTGAGGCCATTTTCTTTCAGCTGCTTGGCCTCTCTCGAACTTTGAGGGCGACGTTGACGCTTTCTGGGGACGATGCTTTTTCCACGAACGACCTCTCATCTTCCCCTTTTATTCCACTCTTTGGTTTGATCCGACTCTTTTTAGCCGGTGATCTGTTGCATGAAATCATCTTTCGGACATGCCACATGTGTCCATCATACTCCATAATTCTTGCGAACCTTCCACTCAGCCTGTCATCCCAATCTTACTATCGTAACGACTTCCGTCTTATTGCCTCGTTCCATGCCTATTCACTTTCAATATACTGCTTTGGGAGACTTGGTAGTAAGCTTTGAAAAATCAATTTTCGAAAATGAAAGAAAAGAAAAGAATGCTGACCGCAAATGACAAAAGAAGAGAAAAACTTTTCTGAACTCAAAAATAGGAAAACTTATCTGAATGTGTGCCTGATCCAATGGTTATGCCGCGCCTTTGAGATTAAACTACCCAGTCTATTCATATCAATCACTTTCCGATGCCGCGTCCTGCTAGAGGTAAACGGATGTCCCAACCTGGTCTCATGCAGACATCTTGTAACCATCTCGTCCTGTCACCTCACAGTGCCCTTCAAAGGGTTTTCACTAATGAGATTCTCTCATTTCTCTATCTTTCGTCGCCTTAGGGAACCCGTAAAGGTTTTCACCGTAAGACTCTCTCATTTTATTTCTCTCAACTTCCTTCGCCTTAAGGTGCCCGCGAGGGTTTTCACCGTTAAGACTCTCTCATTTATGCTTTCTTTTCTTGCGGCGGGGTATCACCCCTGAGATTCCCTCTAGAGCGTTATCCCCTTTCGGCTTGTGCATCCTGGATTCAATCGAGGATCGGGATGTCACTCTTGGCTTTCGTTCACATGACTTGGCACTTCTCAAATACTGATCGAGAGGTCTTTCTGGTTCTTAATATGGTTTCCGCGCGTGAGGCTGAAGAAAGGGGTTTAGCCTCGACGGTTAGCTTACTACAACTTTCGGAATCCACATTATCTTTCCAACGAAACAATGACTTCTGCCCCAGTTTTGTTGCTTGGGGGATTTTTTGATTTTTATTTTATTATGACCGAGCCGTGTGGCGCCTACGTATCCTTCTTGAGGAATCAGGTCGAACGTAGTTCACTTTTTCTTGTATTACTTCTTTGTTTCTTTTATGTTCTGTTACGCATCTTCCTTGATGATTCCGAAAGAGGGTATATGAAAGAATAGTTAAGGCTCAAATGGGGAAACAAAGGTTAAAGTGTTTGGGTAGTAGAAAAATTGCCTCTGTCATTTCATTCTCCGAAAAATGCCAAATACACACAAACGAAACCAAACGTTGACAAATGCATTAAAGAATTACACATAATATCTCTTAACTGCATCAGAATTGATAGCCATATCGGTGCATCTTCCCTCGACATCCGTCAGACATAGAGCGCCGTTGGATAATACTCTAGTCACCACAAATGGTCCCTGCCAATTTGGAGCGAACTTGCCTTTCGCTTCGGCCTGATGGGGTAGAACTCTCTTCAGCACATGCTGTCCCACTTCAAATCTCCTGGGACGTACCTTCTCTGTTATATGCTCTCGCCATTCTCTTTTGATACAATTGGCCGTGACATACTGCTGTCAATCTCTTTTCATCGATCAAGCTCAATTGCTCCAATCGGGTTTTGACCCACTCGTCGTCATCAATCTCAGCTTCAGCGACAATTCGGAGGGATGGAATCTCAAATTCTGCGGGTATTACTGCTTCAGTCCCGTATACCAACAAGTAAGGAGTTGCACCTACCGAAGTCCGGACGGTAGTGCGATAACCCAACAGCGCAAATGGTAACTTTTCATGCCATTGCCTAGACCCTTCTATCATCTTCCTCAATATCTTCTTTATGTTCTTGTTTGCTGCCTCGACCGCACCATTTGCTTTGGGACGATATGGTGTGGAATTTCGGTGTGTAATCTTGAGCTGTTGACATACCTCTTTCATCAATCCGCTGTTAAGATTTGCACCGTTATCTGTAATGATCATCTTTGGAATTCCAAACCTACAAATGATGTGGGAGTGTACGAAGTCCACCACCGCCTTCTTGGTCACTGATTTGAATGTTTTGGCCTCCACCCACTTGGTAAAATAATCAATCGTTACCGGAATGAACCTGTGACCATTGGAAGCCGCAGGCTCAATAGGTCCAATAACATCCATACCCCATGCGACAAACGGCCATGGTGCTGACATTGTATGCAATTCAGTCGGCGGAGAATGAATCAAATCTCCGTGTATCTGACATTGATGGCATCTTCGCACGAAACTTATACAATCCCGCTCCATAGTGAGCCAATAATATCCTGCTCGAAGAATCTTCTTTGCCAATACGTATCCGTTCATGTGTGGTCCGCAAACTCCCGAGTGTATATCCGTCATAACTGTTGTGGCTTGACTTGCATCTATACATCTCAACAATCCCAAATCTGGGGTTCTTTTGTACAGCACCCCTCCACTAAGGAAAAATCCGTTCGCCAACCGTCGAATAGCTCGCTTTTGATCTCCGGTTGCTTGCTCTGGGTATACTCCTAACCTGAGGTATTCCTTGACATCATGAAACCACGGCTCACCGTCCACCTCTTCCTCTATCACGTTACAATAAGCATGTTGATTCCGGACATGGATATGTAACGGATCGACACGAACCTTGTCCGGGTGATGTAGCATTGATGCTAAAGTAGCCAACGCGTCGGCAACCTCATTATGCATCCTTGGGATGTGCATGAATTCTACCGATCGAAAGCGTTTGGTCAAGTCATGCAAACACTGACGATATGGGATAAGCTTTAAATCTCTGGTTTCCCATTCTCCCTGAATCTGATGTACCAGAAGGTCCGAGTCCCCCAAGACCAAGACGTCCTGTACATCCATGTCCACCGCTAATCGCAGCCCCAAGATACATGCCTCGTACTCGGCCATATTATTGGTGCAGTGAAAACGCAGTTGAGCAGTAACAGGATAATGATGTCCTGTTTCAGATATGAGCACAGCCCCTACTCCGACTCCTTTTGCGTTCGCCGCTCCGTCGAAGAAGAGCTTCCACCCTGGATCCTTGGTTGGTTCTAACCCCTCAATTTGCAACACCTCTTCGTCTGGAAAATACGTCCTCAAGGGTTCGTACTCGTCATCGACAGGGTTCTCAGCTAAGTGATCGGCTAGGGCTTGAGCTTTCATAGCCATCCTTGTCACGTATATGATGTCGAACTCGGTAAGTAATATTTGCCATTTTGCCAACCTCCCTGTAGGCATAGGTTTCTGGAAAATATACTTCGACGGATCCAAACGCGAAATGAGGTAAGTGGTGTAAGAAGACAAATAGTGTTTCAGCTTTTGGGCTACCCAAGTCAGGGCGCAACATGTCTTTTCTAGATGAGTGTACTTGACCTCGTGGATTGTAAACTTCTTACTGAGGTAGTAAATGGCCCGTTCCTTCCTGCCAGTAAGATCATGCTGCCCCAGTACGCAGCCAAACGAATTCTCCAAGACCGTCAGATAAAGAATCAGGGGGTCTACCTGGCTCAGGCGGAACTAGTACGGGTGGATTTGACAGATACCCTTTGATCCGGTCAAACGCTTCTTGACATTCCGCCGTCCATTCTATCGCCGCGTCTTTTTTCAATAGACGGAATATGGGTTCACAGGTTGCCGTAAGTTGGGCAATAAACCTGCTGATGTAATTCAACCTTCCCAATAGACTCATTACCTCTGTTTTATTCTTCGGCGGGGGTAACTCCTGAATGGACTTGATTTTGGATGGGTCCAACTCAATGCCCCGTCGGCTGACGATGAATCCTAGCAACTTTCCCGATGGAACTCCGAATGCGCATTTGGCCGGATTGAGCTTGATGTCGTACCTTCGAAGTCTTTGAAAGAACTTCCTGAGGTCGGCAACATGGTCTTCTTGACGTCTAGATTTTACGATCACATCATCCACGTACACCTCAATTTCCTTGTGTATCATATCATGGAATACCGTAGTCATCGCCCTCATATATGTTGCTCCTGCATTCTTCGAACCAAACGGCATCACTCGGTAGCAATAAGTTCCCCACGGTGTGATAAAAGCCGTCTTTTCTGCGTCCTCTTCATCCATCAAAATCTGATGATATCCCGCATAACAGTCCACAAAGGATCCGATTTCGCGTCCGGCGCAATTATCAATCGGGATATGGATATTGGGAAGCGGGAAATTATCCTTAGGACTCGCCTTGTTGAGATTGCGATAGTCCACACATACTCTGATCTTTCCGTCTTTCTTTGGCACCGGTACTACGTTAGCCAACCATTCAGGGTATCGAGTGACACGAATGACTTTCGCCTGCAACTGCTTGGTTACCTCTTCCTTAATCTTCACACTCATCTCCGTCTTGAATTTCCGCGGTTTTTGCTTGACGGGAGGATATGCCGGATCAGTGGGTAATCTATGAACCACTAGATCAGTGCTGAGTCCTGGCATGTCGTCGTACGACCATGCGAAAATATCTTTAAACTCCATGAGTGTTTTGATCAATTCTTCTCTCGGATTGGGTTCAATATGGACACTTATCCGGGTTTCTTTGACGTCATCTGTGTTCCCCAGATTAACGGCCTCAGTATCATTTAAATTTGGTTTGGGTTTTCCCTTGAAGTGACTTAATTCTTCACGATTTCTTCTACGGCTTCATCATCGCCGTATTCTGCCTCACTCTCGTCACTTCTTATTTCATGCGTTATTATTTCCAAACCCGATTGACTTTCTAGACTGGGTTGATTAATCTTTAAGCACGCCATATCATTAAGATCAGTTGCAAGAAAGCTGTTCAGAAAAGTAAAAAGAAGGAAAATAAACAAAATTAGACACGAAGGGAATCAAACTTCATTAAATGGGAACTGTACAAGGGAAAACAAACTGCAAACTTGAATCAAAAATGAACTAAAAACAATGGGATTTTACTCCGGGGACAAACCCCCAATACAAAATTTCGAAAGAAAAACAATCCAAGACAAACTACCAAGACTCCTTCCGGACAGGGAGAGGAGTAGCCTTCCAGTTATTCAGTTTTGCCTTTGGTCCCACAAATTGTATCTCGGCATGACTGGATCCTTCACCGTCCTCGAGCATACATACATCTGTGAATAGGTCCTCGAACTTCTTGAAGAACTCTTCGTCTGGCCTGATCGTAGGACCGGGAATCTTTGTCGTTGGATGTCCTCTTGCTCCAGGCCTGACGAAAGATTGGGAAAGGCGTGGAACAGGCTTCGGGAGCACCCATGTCTTCTGCTTACTCCTCTTGGCTCGCCGGATGTCCTCTGATGTTGGCTGGAATCCCAAGCCGAAGGTTCCCAAGTTTTCGACCACTGATACCGGTTGTATGATTCCTTGCAGAGATGCACCTAGACCTTTGCCGGGTATGAAACCATGTCTCAACATTTCATGAGCGACCATGACGTCTGCAGTAATTCTGTCATTGGGAATGCATTCCCCTTCTGGAACTCGGTTGGCGGATACCACATCGCAGATCTGGTATACCCGCGGCCCAACATCTTTCTGTTTCAACAAAGGGAATGATGGTGCCCGATTGTGGATCGTTCTCTCCATGGACGACGATCTCCTGTTGGTCCCACTCAAACTTGACGAGTTGGTGTAGGCTGGATGGAACTGCTCTTGCGGCATGGATCCACGGTCGCCCTATCAGAAGGTTATATGAAACTACCATGTCCAGCACCTGGAATTCCATGGTGAACTCCACTGGTCCGATTGTCAAGATTAACACTATGTCCCCGACCGATGCCTTGCCTCCTCCATCAAACCCTCGGACACATATGTTGTTCTTGCGTATCCTACCGATATCCTTTCAACTTGTGTAGTGTAGAGAGAGGACAAATGTTCGCACTGGACCCATTGTCGACCAGGACTTTGCTGACCACCGACTCCTCGCACTTCACCGTAAGATATAAAGCCCTGTTGTGCTCGGTGCCTTCCTCAGGCAACTCGTCATCGGTGAAGGTGATCCGATTTGCTTCGAAGATCCGATTGGTGATCTTCTCCAAATGGCTTGCTGAGATTTTATCCGGTACATGTGCCTCATTCAGGACTTTCATCAATGCTTGCCGATGTTCTTCAGAATGTATCAGCAAGGATAGCAATGATATTTGTGCCGGAGTCTTCTTCAACTGCTCTAAGACAGAGTAGTCATGCAACTTCATCTTTTTCAAGAATTCTTCGGCTTCTTCATCAGTTACCGGCTTTTTCAATACTGCCGGAGTGGTCTTCCTCAATTCCGCAGGGGCAAAACATCTCCCCGAGCGGGTCAACCCTTGGGCTTCACAAACTTCCTCTTTTACCTCCTTTCCTCTGTAGGTCGTTGTAATCCGAGCATAATTCCATGGGACGGCCCGGCTATCAGTCACTGGCAGCTGTGTTGCCGGCTGGATGATGAAAGGATCCATTCGAACGCCTGCTACTGTCAAGATGGGCTTGATTGCTGCCCCTGGTACAACTATCTTGGCCGGCTTCACCGGTACTTCGTTCACACTTCCCTTTCCTGCTTCCGACTCTCCTGGTATGTCCTTCTTGCAAATGGATGGCTCATCACAGCTCGGCCCCTTTCTCATTCCTACCCCGCCAGATTTGATCATCATTACCATCCGAGAGGCTTTCTCCTTTCCTTCTTCTGCCCGTACCAACTCGATCATGTTGGTCTCACGATGAGTTGGAAGCGGGTTTTGGTTGATGTTGGGCTCTGTTGGAGTCTGGACCTCAATCCTGCGAGTATCAATAAGCTCCTGGATGGCCGTCTTTAGCCTCCAACACTTTTCTGTATCGTGCCCCGGACATCCCGAGCAGTAGGCACAATTCACTGAATGGTCCAGGTTCTTCGGGAGGGGGTTTGGTAGCTTAGCTTCAACCGGATTTAGCAACCCTGCTTGCTTCAACCGGTGGAACAGACTGGTGTAAGACTCTCCTAAGGGAGTGAAAGTCTTTGGCCTCGGCGCCCTGTCGCCCCTGAATGCTTGGTTCGGACGGAAACTCGCGCCCGAGGGGTTTCTGTAAGCTCTTGGGGGTGGGTGATTGTTTTGCGGATTTGGTGCACGCCACGGTGCATGGACGGGAGGTGCAGAATAGGACTGTGCGTGGTGGACAGTAAAATGGGGATCGGGTGCGGGATAGTAATGTTGCGGGTGGTTATATGGGTTGTGGGAGTAATTTTGGTGGTGAGGTTGGGGTGGGCTATATTGGGGTGCGGGGCCTCTATTTATGAACCATGCCCGGACTCGACGGCCGCAATTTCCTCTCTCTCTTTTTCCCCGGTACTCATCCGGTACTGCTTTGGATAGCACTGAGTGGTGGCTTTCGGTCTTCGAGTAACTCGTGATCTTGTTGGCCTTCAAACCTTCCTCGATCGTACCCCCCATTTTTATCGCCTCGGTGAATGATTTGCCTACGGACGTTACCGGATGTCGAAGTAGGTGAGCTCTAATGTCGCAAGAAGTAGTCCGCCGTCTCGCTCTCTCTCGTCGGCGGATCTACCCTGGCGCCTGTTCCCTCCGACGGAAACCGAATTCCCGAAGCTTTCGGCGGGCTTCTTCTCTAATTTTAACAATGATAGGCGGTCGGGGATTATCTCAAGATTGTCTTGGAACTGGCGATAAAAGCCTGAGCCAAATCATCCCACGTAAACCATCTGCGGGATCTGTCTGAGTGTACCGCTCCGGCGCGGATCCTCACGGACTGCGGCGAAGTAAGCTATCGAAGCTCGTCCGGTCCTCGGCCCTCTCGTTTCTTTGCGAGAACCCTCGGAGGTGGGCTGCTTGGGTCGCCATGCCCCTCGTATGGGTCGAATTTGGGCATTTTAAACCCTGCTGCAACTGGACATCCGGAAATGGACATAGATCTTTATAGGCGACGCCGACCTGGTTGCCCAAACCGTGCATGTTCTGAAGGACTGCTCCAGGCTTTTAACTTTTCTGACAACTTCCTCGTGTTCCGAACTTTGGAAGTGCTTTTCCGGTTCTGCCGGATTATCCCAGTGAGGTGTATGTGATTGTGGTTCGGGAGCCCTGAAAGTAGGCTCTGGAGGATAGTAAGAGTTGTCATGGATCTGAACATATGGCTCGCTGGCCGGCCTTTGCAGAGGAGCAGGTGGAGGTGCCACAAAAACAGGGGTGGCTGGAGGAGGATTTGGTTTGGCTGGTGGAATGTGGGTGGCATATGGGTTTTCCCCCTGAAAGTATGGATAGCTCGGGGCGCTTGTTGAAGGATCGATGGGCGGATGTTCCGGAGCTGGGGCGAGAGTAGGGCGGTTTGGTGAAGACTGTTCCCTGGCCCAGGCCAGGTGCATCTCTGTTATCTGTTGTTTTAACCGGTC
The DNA here is from genome assembly GCA_032618575.1 of Nicotiana noctiflora. Lineage (NCBI taxonomy): Eukaryota > Viridiplantae > Streptophyta > Magnoliopsida > Solanales > Solanaceae > Nicotiana > Nicotiana noctiflora. The sequence continues at coordinate 16,976 of JASVEL010013925.1, forward strand.
TACCTCTTCTTTCATGATTTGTAGCTCGGATTTTTCTTCCTCGAGACTCTTGCCAGAACTCGACATGCTTACTGTAACTGGTCCTTTGGATCTAGTACGGTAGTGATGGCTGGCCAGGATATTCTGTCAAACCAACTGCTAAACTTTCTCTGGAATGCAACAAACTTGTTAGTTCACCGAGTTTGACGGATATGTTATAGCACGTTGGATGCAATGCACCTAACCAAATAACCATTTCTACATGTACTCTTAACATGCGTCATTCCGGCCCTTTTTCTTTTTCTTTCTTTTTCTTCTTTTTTTTCTTTTTCGACTATCTTTGCAAGCCTTATTGTTATTTAACCTATGGATTCCTTTCTTTTTAGTGGTGGTCGAATCTTATGTGGATTGCCTACGTATCACGACCCCGCGTGAATCAGACCGAGCGTAGTTCTGGCGACAAGAGTGTGGCAAAATTCAGTAACTTTTATATCAAATAAAACCGTGTAGTTACAAAACACGTCTTACAACAATCGGCAAAACAAAAGAAAATGCTTGACTTGGGAAAGTAAAGAAAATGCCAACTAGCTTGACTCAAAATTTCAAAAATACATTTTTAATCAAAAGTCTAATGCTCTTAAATTTCTGGGGGGCCGCGAGGCATCATTCGGCCTTGCCGCGGGCCTTGGTGTGAGGTCCCTGTGTAGTTCCCTTAACTCTCTCATGATCTGATGAACGTAGTCCATAACTGAAGCGAAAAGGTCGGCGCGGGGCATTCGTTCACAAGCTAGGCACTTCATGGTGACATAGTGCCCGATTTCTCCAACTCTGTCCTTGATCATGTCCCTTTCTCCGAGTAGCCGCTCTATCTGCTGGTTTTTCGTCCCCAATCTTCGAGCATTGTTGGTGACTTGGTCTAGGAGCCTATCCACTTGTCCTTGCAGTCGGGCCATCAAATTGTGGCAACGGTCGAGGTCTGTTCTGGCATCTTGGGCTTGCTTGAAAACCCGCTCCCTGAGGACAACATTTGCTTCCCTCAGACTAGTGATGATATCAGTGTAATCTTCTTCCACCCGCTTTAGGTGAAGTGCATGTTGATGTGCCTCCTTTTTCCAGCTGGCACGGATCCTCGTTATTTGGGCTTTTGACTCGTCCAATTCTCTTTGGATGTCGGTGGCTTGGCTTCTCAAACCCCTTATCAATTTTTCGTCGGCCGGACTCCTCGACTGTCTGTCAGCATCTCTTTTCATTTGCTGGATTTGAGCTCTCAAGAAGTCATTTTCTTGTACCAACTTCTTTTTATCTCCTTCGTCGGTGGCGGCTTGCATGTTCTTCTCGAATTGGAGGTCCCGGACCTGCTGTTCTATCCTGCCAATCTTCGTCCTGTATCCCTCCTCCTTTGCTAACCAATCCCATTGTTCCCGTGAATCTTCCGTGAATTGTTGGACATGGGCTCTTTTAGAACATTTCCGACGAATCTGAAATCTTTTCCCGAACCACGCATTGTACTTTGGGTCCACCTCTCCCTTAGCTAGTTCCCGGACTATGGTTTTAGGCTCAAGGAACCGACATTCGTGCCACAACCTTCTAATCTTCTCTTCGGGGAATACGACTCCTGGGCTCAACTCAATGGCGTACTTCCTCAGGTCTTGATCGGTAGGAATAACCTGAAACCTTCCTAGTTGACGTAATACACGGTGAGGGACATATGGTTGGACACTGCGGATCCCCATCAGAAGGATATAACACTCCTCGGCTGCCATATATATTACTTCGGTATCGGGTAACCACCCGAACGCCCATTCAATCTGATCGGCTTCTATTGAGCTCGGTCGTGCAAGCCATGCCTCGACGCCTTCAGGGAATACAGCACCCATCATCCGTTCTTCGAAACCCCTGATACAGTTTTTTCCGGTCAACCCATGGTTCATGTATTGTGTTCGGTGATGGAGGTGTTCTTGCATCCATAGTTGGAGTAACAGATTGCAACCTTGGAAGAAATTGCCCCCTTCTCGGCATACAGTCAAGGCTCGATAGATTTCGGACAAAACCAAAGGGACCACAGTGCTGGTAGCCTTTTTGATTGCAACATCGGCTATTCCTACCAGACTTATCTCTATTTTCTTATCTTCGCGCGGACAAATCACAATCCCCAAGAATGTCGTTATGAATGCTAGAATTCGTGTGGCCTCCCACTTGGTTCTATTCCCTGCGTGAGTCAGTCCAAGGTTTGACTCTTCAAAACCCCGAGGAGTGCCGTACCGTTGATATAAGAATTGAAGATCGCAACATCCCTTCAGCAAATCATCATTTTTCACCTTCCGACTAATGCTCAGCAAATCCAGAAACCCATGTGGAGATACCGGTCTTGGTGAGAGCAGGTATTGCCCTCTTAATTTCCCATTTAGTCCTGCATAGCCCGCAATTTCCTCTAATGTGGGTGTCAGTTCAAAGTCAACAAAACGGAACACATTGCGGGTCGGATCCCAGAAAGATACCAGTGCCTTGATGATGTCCTCCCTTGGCTCGATATTCAACAGATCAACCAAACCTCCCAAAATTCTCCCTACTACCTTTTTGCTATTGTCTTCCATATTGTTCCACCATATACGGAGCGGCTGAGGGACCTCACTAAGGATTGAAAATGATTTATTCTGATTCGTGCTCATCCTGCACATTTATTAAGGTGATTTAAATAAGAAAAACAACTTTGTTTTGCTAAAATAAATAATAAAAAATCAGTTTTCAATCACGGCCTTTCAACGTCTCGGGGACGAAGGCTTTTTAAGGCTGTGGGGTAAATTGATCGAAATCAAAATTCGACCCAAAGGTGGCCGTTTATACGAAATTAGCCTTCCGGCGTCCCTTTCGGGAACATTCGGCTATTTTTAAAAACAGCGTCACCAACTTATTTAGTACAAAAGTTAGTTTTGATTTTTCGGCCATTTTTCAAAAGGTGAAGTTGGACCTGATGGAGGTTGCCTACGTATCTCACATCCAATGAGAATCAAACCCACGTAGTTCGGTTTTGACGAAACAAACGACATTATTTATTTATTCATTTTACTAAAGGAAAACAACTAAGCTATTTCTATCTTAAGAACAAAACACATTTTTTTTTTTTTTTTTAATCTCTAAAGCCGGTCAGCATGCAAGTCTATAACAGATAAATGCGCAAGACAAACAGGATGCAGCAGGATAGTCTGTTCATTTCAGGTCACCTGTCCTAGACGGACCCAACCCCTGTGTTGAGTCCCCTAAGCCAAATGCGACATGATGCAAATAAACGTTTCCTACTAGGGATCCGACATGAAGCTTTGTTATTCTAGGTTTAAAAACCTGGGTTTATCTGTTCTAGACTTGGCTTACCCGAGCGGACAGCTCGAGCCGAGGAGGAGGCAGCAACCCGGGAATACAGAAGCTTCACCGGTTTTGCAACTTATCCAAACCTCGTTCTAAAATGGGAATCGGACACTATACAGAAAAGAAGTCACACGAAGTGCACCCTTCTTCATGATTTAGAAGACTCAGAGAGGAGATTGGTTCCGGCACAATTTATATGTACAGTTCACAAAATATCAAAGCAGTAAAAACAACATTTTGCACATTGATGCCAACATGTAAAAGAATCGGATAATAAAATATGCCAAATACAACAGTTATTCCGAGCTCGAATTCTAAAGATATCCCCAGCAAAGTGGAGGTTGTCACACCTCTTTTTACCGCACCCGCGAGGATGCAAAGAGTTTTTTCAATTAAAGGACAATCGAGATGGGATTTATTTAATTATTTCAGAGTCGCCACTTGGGAGATTTATGGTGTCCCAAGTCACCGGTTTAATCCCGAACCGAGGAAATTTATGACTCTGTATTACAGTCTGTGTACCGAAATCCGGATAAGGAATTCTATTAACCCGGGAGAAGGTGTTAGGCACTCCTGAGTTCCGTGGTTTTAGCACGGTCGCTCAATTGCGATTTTTGGCTTATCTATCTGCTTTTTACAATTATGTACTTAGTGCAAGTTAATATCCCTTTACCGCTTTTATTATTGGTTATGATTTACGAAAAAGAAAGTTGCTTAAAAATATGCTTTCGAATCACGTCACATGAAATGCACCCGGATCCTCGACATATTCTTATTCAACATTTCGGGGTTTGGATTTGGGTCGCATGAAATGCACACCCGTATTTAAAAAGGTAGGACTAAAATATGCGCCCGGAGTGATTACTTATTTACATTGTCGAGGAGGACGTGATATTTGCTAAGAAACGACACATCTCGAAATCTAAGTATTTTATATGTACATTTATAAAGGCCTTGCGATTAGTGTAACTACTGGGCGAGGCACGCCTTTAATTCAAATCTAAAGCGAACTACATCCCACTGTATTTTTACTTAGGAGTTGATTCCAAATTATTTAAAACTCGCTACGAACCACACCGCATGAAATGCGCCTGTGGTTCCCGACACGCTTTATTTGCTCTTGCCCGAAATTGGGGTCGGGTCACATGAAATGCACCCCCGACTCCTTTAATCTAATTACGTCATTCAGTTGAGTAATAACTCCCTAGCTAATCTTGCTTTTAACATAAGATCTAACATCTAACAGATTTGGAGATTACACACATGAGTAGAGAAGATTGAACAGAGATACAACAGACTAATTCGGGTTTACGCGCATATTTAATGATAGTGTATCTTTGGTCTAGCTACATTTTCCATAACAAAACTAGCAATACCAACTTAATCAAAGAATAACAGAACGTAACCAAATATAAGAACTTTGGACGACTACATGATTCAATAGACTTTAAGCATAAGCTTCAAACTTCATTCTTTTCGAACCAAGGAATTACAATAACAGAGATGTGTACCTGGAATGCGGAAGAACAAAGGAGAGTGAGCAATGGCAATGCAGCAACAGTAACAGGAGCAACAACAATAGGCCAGTAGCAACCAAAGTAAACCAACAGCCACACAAACGACTCAGCAGCAACAACAATAACCAACCAATAGCAACAACAATAATACACCAGTAGCAAACTCAACACAGCGGCAGCATACACAACTGAGATGTATACCAGCAGCAACAAAGACACAGCAACAACAATGGACCAAGCCAGCAAACACTAGACCAACAACCAGTGGCAGTTAACCACAGTAGCCAACAACAACACTGGATTGACAGCAACAAAACCACCCAGGCAGCACCACTATAGACACAAACAGCAACCACAATGGAACAACAGCAGCAACAATCAACCAGGCAGCAACACTATAGACAAGCCAGCAACACAAACGACCAAATAATCCCAAAACAGTGCTGCCAGTGACAAAATAACAGCACTGCCAGTGGCTCGACACTTCCCAACTCAGCCAATAGCACACAATCAATCTCAGCACACCAACACAAGAACAACAACAACAATGGACTAACACTCAGCCACTGAATCAAAACAACCGAAACAGTAACCAAAGCCAATGAAACAGTCACTTCTTTATCTGTATCTTTTATGTGTGTATGGAAAATGTATCCTTGCTGCCTATTTTTCTCTCTAGCTATGACTGTGTTTTCCTCTATTCTCCAGTCTCTCTCTATCTCTTTTCAAATCCCATACTTATAGTCAAAACTTTCAAACCTGGATGGCCAGCAGACTAGACTAAGGCCTTGCCCATCCCCCTCTGCCTTTTTTCCACTCAGATTAACCTAAGTATGGGCTTTCATTAATCTAAGCTGCTGGTCTGCCACACCTAGTGGGGATACCCTGCTGTAGCAGGTTCCACTAGCCCTTTTATGGGCAAGGGTACTTAAAAAATCCAAAAATAGGCTAACACTAACTAAATTGCCATCAGCTATATCCAAATGCCCTATGTAACAGTGATTCTGGGCATTCTTGCCCTGTTATTCCCACGGGTTTATACAACTAATCGACGAGGTCGTCTAGACTGGTTACAACATATTTGAATCGTTCAAGCCACTTATGATGACCCACAGATTCGACCATTACTGATTCATCACCAGAAATACAATGAACGATAGGAGGAGAAGAGACAGAATCAATTAAAGGAAATTGACAAGCCAATTAATCTAAACAAACTAAACAAAATCAAATAGACACAGAAAGGGGAAGGTCTTACCCCAGAAACTCAAAATGTAGGCGGCTCGGCTTCGAACTTGACTTGTCGAAGCCAAATGGGCTTTAATCGAGGTGTTCTCGATTGGGAACACCTAGACTAAAGTCCATTGGACTTCGATTGAAGACTAATCCGACTTGAATTGGCTTTTTGAAAACTAGGGTTCTTGGGCTCGGATTTGGGGCTTTTGCATTTCTGGTTAGATTCGAACCAAACCAATGTTAATGGGAGTGTGGGGGAGGTGTGAGGAGGCTGTGGTATGAATTTGGTGAAGTTTGGCGTAGTTTGGGTTTTGACTCGAATCTTTGAATGAAGATTCGAGACGTTTGGTGGTGATTCGAGGTTAGCGAAGGCTGGGTTCGTAATGGGGGAGGTGAGGGGAAGATTTTGGCATTAGTTTGGTGGCCATTGGCCTACCGGAACCGCCGTGAGGCGATTTCCGGCAGGCGGAGCACGGCGGCGATGAGGCTGATCTCTAGGGTGAGAGCCGGAGGTGAAGAATGAAAAATGAGAGAGGGGTCTGGGGGGGCGGGGTATGGGATGAGCCTTATATACGAGATATGAGATTGAATCCTGATCGTTGGATCATTTACGATCAACGATCAGGATCCCCTCACTTAAACCAAACGGTGTCGTTTGGTTAAGTCATAGTCTGAGTGTATTTGGGGATTTATGGATTAATCTGGGCCGTTGGATTATAAAATCCAACGGTCCAGATCAAGCGTTACACAGGCTGAAGCTTGGACGGGTATTTGGGTTGGGTGTTGAGTTAGTGTGGGCCTGGTTCTTAAAGAATTGGGGACGGCCCAGTTCCGATTTCTTCTTTGTTTTGCAACTAGACTCCATGATGTATCATGTGTATATGTATATGTATATATATATATATATATATATATATATATATATATATATATATATATATATATATATATATATATATATACATTAATTTATAACATAATTAAATTTTTAATACCACTATCCTACATAATTACAGACCACCTAAAAATGTAAATCACGTAATTTCGATATCGAACACCAAAAATGCAAAACCTAATATATTTTTTTGTATTTTATTAATTTAAATAAATAAACATGCACACAAAAATATAAATTTAAGATAAAAACAACAAAAAATCACAAAAATCATGCCCAACACGAAATTATTTTTATTTTGAATTTTCTGGGAGTACTTCTTAGGTAAGGCAAAAATCACGTGCTCACAATGAAAATCAGTAGAAAAACTTGGAGTTAGGGCTTGAGATTATGAGACCATATAGGGATGATTTGAGGGGTTAAACGGACTATGGTTTTTGAGTTATTTATATGTATGGACTCGTCAGATGATGAAGAACATTTTGGTATAAAGCTTGTCTAGTTTCGAGAAGTAGGCCCGAGGCTCGGGTTTTGGTAATTTCAGAATTTGTGTCTGTTATTGATTGTTTTCGCTTATTGTTCCATTAGCATATTGTGATGTATTTGTTCTGGTTTTGGATAGATTCTACATACGCGGACACCGATTTGAGAGGTAAAGGCGTCGGAACCTAGAGATTTTGCCTGTTCGAGGTGAATAATGATTGATATCCTAAGGGTTTGAAACCCCGAATTTGCATATCGTAGTGCTATATTGGGGTAACTTGCATGGTGGATAGCGAGGGTGAGGTAGAGTACCATTAGGGATTGTGACTTGATCTATCCTGATTGATGAATTTATTGCGTATTTGACTGAAATTACTTGTTATCATCATAATTTGTGCTGATTGCCATATTTGGGCTTCATGCAAGCTATTTGAACCCTTTATGGGATTGTTGTTGATAATTCCTCACTATTTTAATTATATATACTTGAACTTGTGAGCACATGATTTTTGCACCAGGCAAATAATTCCAAAATTAAAATAAATATGTTTTTGAGTGCAATTACTTGCTTTGCTTGAAATTAGTTATATTTTTGTGTGTTTGAATAAGTAAGAAATTAGAAAAAATCAAAAAATTAGTAGTAATTAATTTGTTAGTTTAGTTAATTAGAAAAATTAGTAAAATAGCTTAAGTAGTAGAAATTAGGAAAAATAAAGAAAATTACCAAAAAATATTAGAAAATTAGAGTAAATAGGAAATTAGGTTTTGCAATTTTTCATAAAAGGAAAAAGAAAAAAAAAGTATAAAAGAAAATACATAAAAATCATTAAAACCAGAAAATACAAAAAATAGATATATATATATATTTATATATATGCTGTGTAATTGAATCTGGGCCAATTGTGGTCCAAATCGTTGGCCCAGTCCTTAAGCCCAAGCAGACCCGGTCCAAAGGTTGTGAGCAGAGGTGATCTCAGCCGTTCGTCTCCTCAAATCAACGGCTGAGAATAGTGGTTGAATTATAAGAGAATTAATTAATGCTGAGATTTAATCTCAGCCGTTCATTCAATGTGATCCAAGGGTGTGAGACCTTAGTCTCATAAGTGACAAACGACGTCGTATAAGTAACGCTAGTAACAGCCGTTGATCTTCATCAGATCAACGGCCAGGATCACCTTAGCTTCGTCGCCTATATAAGGCTTTTGTCCGAAAGTGGTTGCCATTTTGCCAAATTCACAACCCTAGCCGCCCTAACCTCTTCGTCTCCCTCACCTCTTCATCTTCTTCATCTCTGACGGCCATGGCGGCCACCACTCCTACGGTGGTCGCCGGCTCCTCTTATCCCCTCCTATCTTCTTCTCCTTCTTCTTCATTTCATAATACCCCAAAACCCCAGAAAAATACCCCGTTCTTCAAAGTCCCGGTCACCGGAGTTACACCGGTGACCACCCAAAGTATGAAGAACCACATGAAACCAATGCCGTTCTATTCCTCTCCATTAGATCTACCCAACCATACCACTGGCTACCCTCGAATCTCACCGGAACGTTTCGAATATCCCAAAAAGGGTCGTCGGAACCCTAACTCCGGCGACCCCAAGTTCAAACCTCAATCAAGACCTCATCTTTACCCTCACCCAAACACCCCTCTTCAAGTTAAAATCAAAAAGGCATCGTCTTTAGGCCTGAGAGAAAATCAGATAAGGAAAAAGAAGAAAATTGAAAAAAAAGAGAGTTCTGAAAAGAATGAAAGAAAAGGAAAACGAGAAAAGAGAATAAAGAAGAAAACAACTCGTGAGAGAAGTGAGAAAAAGAAGAGATTTAGGAAGCTTGGGGGACCGGCCCCGCAAGCTAAGTACCCTCACCCCTTTTATGCTTTATTTGTTTCTATTTATTTGCTTGCATGCATGTTTTTTTTGCTGTTTCTTTGTTTATTTTGATGCTTCCGCTTGTTTTGTTTTTCTATCTTGAAATCCTGTGATCCATTCATTGTTACTTGCTTATTGCTCATGTCTCTCTTCTGTGATTCCGTCCTATGTTAGTTTTCTGCTTAGGTTCTCTGATTCGAAAGATTTGTTTAGTATTAGGGTTCTATAATCATCTTACTCACATCCTTTGTTATTGCTCTGTTCTGATTGTTTTAGGTTTAGTTTAACACTAATGTTGACTTTCATCTTATTCATCTTCATATGCATATTCTCCTGTTTGTTTATTTTCATGTTCTGTTTCTTCCATGTTTAGTCATGTTTAGTCTAATACATGTTTTAGGGTTATGAAGTGTTTGGTTTGTCTCTCGAGTTCAAAATTAGATCTTGATATTCATGTTCTCTCTTCTATTCTGTTAGGGTTTTTATCTTGTTAGTTTTCAATAGCTCTTCTGTCAACTTACATGTTTGGATCCTGATACTATGTTCAATGGTTTGTCTTTCATTGTCACTCAGATTTGTATTAGATTACTTTTTGTTGGCTTGCAATATCTCAATTGTTTCTCTTTCTGTATCTTCACATGTCTAGTCTTAGTAAAGCTTGGCAATCTTTATTCATCCCTTATCCTATCTTTAATCTGGGGTTCACTTCTTTTCTCACCTTTTGGTGGTCTTATTTTGTGTTCATTTTTAGTGCAAGTCTAGTATTCTTGTCATCTCTCACATGTTTTTATTTGATGAATGAGTATGCCAATTTGGGGTCTGTTTCTCTTCATGTCACCCTCATATGATAGATTTAGGTTTCTCTTTTCACTGTTTCTCCATGTTCTTCTTGTCATCATCTTCATCTCATTTGTCATGCACTTGTGCTAGATTTAGGAATGTTATTCTTTGCTTCTTCATGGCTTTCCTATTCTTCATCCCCACTCTTAACATGCATATATCAAGCTAGGGTAGCACTTAAAAATGAATTCTGATTACCCTGCTTAGGTTAGTTGAACCATGTTGACCGTTTCATGAGAATCTATGCTTATATGTGTTTGTGCCCTGAACCTTGGTGATTCTGAGTTGTTCAAACTTTCATGTGACTTGAACTGGTAGTTATTAGGTCTTAATTAACATGAATTCATACTTTGCCTCATAAAATTAGATAATGTGAATTAATCAACTGAAATTCAACCATATCAATTGCCTTCTCTGAGTTTTGGTTGATTATTACATTTTGTTTGATCTTATGTGTCTTAATATGCAATCCATGTTGAAACTGATTTAGTTTTACTGGTTCTGGTTGAGTGTAAGTGTTTGATTAACACTGTTTGAACCCTAGGTGAATTGGTTATAGCTGTTAGCATTAGGTTCTATGAAAGTGGTTAGTTTTTAAATAGGTATAAACTGAAAATGAACATAAATAGGTTGTTAGTTAAATAATTGGCCTAAGAATGGTCAACCTTGCAAAGGGTTGACCAATTCTGTGAGCCCTAACACACAGTCCACCTTAAAACAGTGGTTGGTTGTGCAAAGGGTTATGTCTGCAAATGCAGACTGGCCCAGGCTCTATATTGAGCCCTGAACAGCAAAGTGGCCAAACCTGTAAAGGTTTTGGGCCTAGTTGTTCAGTATATGGCTTTAATAGCCCAAGCTAAGTCTCAACTTGAGACTGGCTAAATTTTAAATAGTTTAAACATAACAATAAAACAGGCTATGCCTGCAATTAGCTTTAATTAAGAATAAATTGGTCTTAATTGACTGGAATTAGTTTAAAAGTGGCTAAAATTGAAATAGTTTTTAAAATAAATCTGGCCAGCCCTTAAATACTAATGCTAGGGCTGGCTATTAGTTAAATAGGTTCAAAACTAGCTAAAATCTGCCCTAGGCAAGCTGGTAAATCAGCAATGCTCTTAGGGGCACAATTGGGTATTGAAAAGGTAAAATAGTAACTAGTAAGAACTTAGGAGGGTAATAGGGACATTCATGCTCCTGATTTCTGCAATTTTGCAGAGATTTAGGGGTATAATGGTCTCCTAAAAATGGGAAATCTGTAAAAATCTTTAACCCCTAAGGTCATACTAGTAAAAGGCCATAAAAGGAATCTTTTGGAACCTTCCAGCACATGCTGGAAGGGTTTTAGTAACTGAAAATGGGACTTAAGTGTAGAATGGATAATTTTAGGAGGGGGGAAGTGGGATTAATCCCATACTTCCTCCCCAAGTATTCAGCCCTAAAGGTTAGCTATAAATATCTCTTAAAAGGGGCTGAAAAGGGGGTTCCATTGGAGAGTAATCTGAATATATTGGGGTTCGAAAATCTGAGTAATAGAGAAATATACCTGGGGTTCCAACATTGAGCAATCTGAAATTCATACTTAGGCTAATTATTGAGAAGAAACACTAGGAAAACATAGCAATTCAGTAGTGATCATTTCTGGAAATTCCGGGTGTGAGAGCTTGTGGTTTTAATCTGGTTTTTCTGGACTTTGTTCGATTATCTACTTGGGTTTTTTCTCTGATATTCCTGTTGCTGTTTGGCTGTGTTGCCGTTGCTGTGCTTTCCTTCATCACTGTTGCATTGCTGCTGTTCTTTGCTGTACTTGCTCATTACTTGCCTCCCCTAGAACTCATTGGATCTTTTTGCTGAACCAGGTACATATCCTGCTCAAATGTAATGTTGAAGTGTGGATAAAATGAAGTTCAAGGATCGAATCTAAATACTGATGTCTTCTTTACTTCTGTTTTAATTCAATTGTTAGTATAGTAGTGTGTAGATTTGTAACTTTAAAGTAGTATAGCAGCTGAAGAACAAAGACCAAACAGAAACTATGTAATAACTAGTAGTAGTGGTAGTATAGTAGTAGTATGAATTAGTACCTCACTTAGTTAATTAGGTAATAACATTAAAACATAAGTTAACTAGTAATGGTTTCAGAATTGGTAATCACTCACCAACAGTAGATTCATAAATCATACTCATACATTAGGAGTCATTCAAGTGTAGAGGAACCTTAAAATCGGAAACATTAGATCAAACATTGAGTCATTCACGATGAAGTGTTAAAGTCTTGGTAAATCAGTAGTATAAGTGTGTTGAATTACTTAGATGCTCGGGATTATTGCAATTAAATAACTGGGTTGTCTAAGTTCTACTTGTACAGTTTAATTAATTATTAAGGGCCTGAATCTGGATGTGAGTGGTCAAAAGAGAATAATGATTAGGGAGTATAATAATTCATCTACAACTGGATAATGCAATAAGAGCAAATTAGCATAACTCTAGTGATAAACATTGTGCAAATTCCCTTAGTGTAATAATCTGGTAATATGGCTAACAATTAGATCAACAGAGGTGTGGATAAAAGTAGCCTGTTAATTTAGTTCTCCTAATTAGTTGTAACTATAGAATTTCCTGTACAATAGCTCTACTTTTTCAATGAATAAAATCAATCTGACTTCAATTCTTAAATCCAGTTGATCAGCGTTTTATAGTTCTTTGCACTTATCGTTATTTCATATTATATTTATCGGTTTTTTGGCTCAATATGCAAACTATCTTTGAACTACAATGTGAAGGTAATAAGGCCAGCAAGCTTAAGCCCAAAACAACCTGAAGACCAGGCCCAATTAAACAAGAAATCACACGGGCCTGGATTATTATAATGCTATTAATACGATTAAGGAAAGAACAAGTGTAGAAAACATAGTTAAATACAAGTATTGAATCCTTTAAAATTAATTGGGATGAGCCTCGCCCGAATAACAATCGGGGCCCCCATTTAGTAATGATATAAACACAAATAGATCCGGGAAAGCTAATAGCCAATTCCATAGCTTCTCCCAAAATATTTAAAAGCCGATAGACATTATTTTAGGGCACGGTTTTAATATATCTTCCTATGAATGAGTGTGCACTTGGTGCGACTCAAATCCAAATCTCGGTAAAGCCGAAATACATCAAAGGTCATAGGCGTACTGGTTGCGGTATGACTTGAGGCGTGTTTTCGCGATACCGCAAATTCCTAAAAAATAATATTTAATGTAAAAGCACATTATGTTATTAAAATCTATAACTGAGTCAAACAAAAAATCAAGAACGACAGTGGAGCGACCGTGCTAAAACCACGGAATCCGGGAGTGCCTAACACCTTCTCCCGGGTTAACAGAGTTCCTTATCCGGACCTCTGCTTCGCAGACATTTCAAGAGTCAAAATTCCTCGGATTCGGGATTAACCGGTGACTTGGGACACCATTGTCATTCCCAAGTGGCGACTCCGATTAATCTCTAATAAAATCCCGAACCGATTGTCCTTAAATTGGAAAAACTCCTTCCCTTACGTTATTTTATCCGTTTCGGGTAATTGAGCGTCGGGGTATACCCTACAAGTGTATTTATACACCTTACGCATGTTGGGGTAGTAAAAAGGGAGGTGTGACAGCTCTGGCGACTCTGCTGGGGATCCAACCCCGAATTTCGATTTCAGGGTTTAAGAACTCGAGCTCCTTAGAACTGCCGTTCGCGTTTTTTGTTTGACTTCATTATGTGATTTGAATAACATGCTATGTGTTTTATCGCTTTGATATTATGTGGATTGTATATAAAACTGTGCCGAAAACCCTTCTCTCTTCTCCCCCGGGGATGTGCTTACTGGTTGAGACTCCCCTTTCTGTTAAAAGTCACCTTAAATTAAGAAAAACAGAGGCCGGATAAGTTACAAAGCCGATTGACTCCGCGGGTCACCGGTACGTAGCCCCTCCTCGATTCGAGTTGTCCGCTCGGGTACACGGTCTAGCAATCCATGAAACCGTAAGATTTTTGAACATAGGTCTAGGACGATTATTTGCATCATGTCTGACTTAGGGGACTCAACACAGGGGTTGGGTCCGTCTAGGACAGGTGACCCGGTATTGAAAAGACCGAGCATGCTATGTGTTGCATTTTATTGTCCTTGATCGTTATGCGGACCGGCGAAAATCCCGAGATTGGAAAAATTGTTGAAAAGGAAAAAGAGAGGGAGGAAAATAATGATTTATAGAAAATAGGTATCCGGAAAATTTGAAAATTGGAAAAAGAAAAGGTGGAGCATTTTTGAAATAATTGGTCAAATAATCTGACCGAACTACGGAGGTTTGATTCTCGCCATTAGGTGGGATACGTAGGCAACCCTTAAACGGGTCCAACCACACTTTTAGAAAAAGACCAAAAAGATTTTCTTTTCAAATAATCGAGGTGATTGCTATTTTTGGAAATGGCCGAATGTTCCGAAAGGACGACGGAAGGCTGTTTTTGCAAAAATGGCCACTTCGAAAATTATTTTCCTTTTCTTTCATTCAAAAATTGAAAACTTGCATCGAAAAAGATTTTTCCTTTTCTAAATAAAATCACCTTAATAAATGTGCAGGACGAGCACGATGATGAATGAACAATTTTCCCTAAATAAAATCCCTTTGGAGCTGAGATTATGGTGGCAGGACATGGGATCCGATGGTCAAGACTGGGTCAAAAGGTACTTGAAAGGCCTTACGGGGTTACTCGAAATAGTTCCTCGAGGTGATGTGGTTAGAGCGTTGGTCACGTTTTGGGATTCGGCACACAACGTATTTCATTTCCCAGATTTTGAACTTACCCCAACTTTGGAGGAGATTGCCTTTTACATTGGGAAGACCGAGGTTCCGCTGAAAGGAAAATACCCGGTATCTCCGAGGACGGTGACGGTACATCGCTTCCTCGACTCTTTGAAAATTGCCCGGAATGTTCATAATGAAGATCTGGCCAACGGGTTTTGTTCTTTAAGCTTCATCTACAATAGGTTTGGACACGTTGGGGGTTTCAATGATCTTACCAACAAGCTATGTTGCAAGTCCAACCGGGCAAAATGGGAAGAACACCGGAGGTTCGCATTTTTGGTGGCATTTCTTGGAGTTGTTGTATTCCCGAGGAAAGATGGCCATATCAATATAAAAGTCGCCGGGGTAGCTACCACACTGATAGTACAAGAAAACTGTACTCTGGCCCCGATGATTGTTGCGGATATCTATCGTGCTCTGACTGCGTGCAAAGCAGGGGCTAGCTTCTTCGAGGGGTGTAACTTGATCTTGCAAATTTGGCTAATCGAGCATCTGTGTCACCACCCTTCATTCTCGAGCTATGGTTCGGCCGATCGGACATGTTTGGAAGAGTTCAATGCGAGAACAAAGGAAGTAAAGTTGCCAGAGGGAGTCCAAGGATGGATTGTGTATCTTCGATCACTAACTGACGGTCAAATTGATTGGACGTATGACTGGTTACCTCTTGACGAGGTGATATACATGCCAACGGAGGGATCGCCGTTTTTGATCATGGGTTTGAAGAGTATACAGCCTTATGCACCCTACAGAGCCCTGCGACAGTTGGGTCGGTGTCAGATTATTCCGAGAGATGGGGATCTCAGTGTGCAGGCCGTGGAGATTGGTCCAGACGGGCAATTCCCGGAAGCAAGAATCCGGCAAATATGGAATGAATGCCAAAATCCGAAGATTGATACTTGTGTGCCGAATAGAGCAAGAGGGGAGATATCACCTGGATACTCCACCTGGTACCGACGAGGGGTTGAACACGAACGTCTTTCAAAGAGACCTCACTTGCAAGACCTGATAGAGCAATCCGAGGAAAATCTGAAATGGGCGGCCAAGGAAAAGGAATATAAGGCTAAAATCAGTCTGTTGGAGGATAAACTAAGAAATCTTCATTTCGAAAGCGGTTTACAAGCGGCATCCGATGAAGTGGAGAAGAAGCAGTTGAAGAAAGAAAATGAGATGTTGAGAGCTCAAATGGCTCAAATGAAAGTTGCATCCGAGACCCCAATTCGCTCGGCCCGGGATGAAAAGTTAATTGAGATTCTCCGGCGAAAGGTAAATGACTATAGCTTCGATTTGGATAAAGCAGAGAAAGAGTTAGTCATGGCTCGGAAGCAAATGGATAAAGATGTTGAGAAGAGAGCCAAATTGGTTCAACAACTGCAAGACAAGCATGATTTCGAAGTAGCTCAACTTAGAAAGAAAATAATCTCAGCCACGGCCAAAAGCAACAAGATTATTAAAGATCTTGAGGAAGAAAGAGAATATTGCTACACGACCATGGCTAGATTAGAATTGGAGCTACAACAGGTGCAAAAGGACAACCAACATGTCTTGGACGCTCGCAATCAACAAATAAGTCGGTTATTGCAAGAAAAAGGGGTCATCAGAGAAAAGATTGTTCGCATCGCCCAGTACATCACCAAGAAGACTCAGCTTTGTGAAGAGATGTCTCGAAGGACTTTTGTATCTGCAGTGAAGTTTTTTGTACAACAAGTCATGACCGACCTGGATAGGCTTCAAAGGGGTTTAGCATATAGGCCCGCGGCAAGGCCGAACGATGCCTCGCGGGCACTAGGTGCATTAATGTACTCTTAGGTCATGCATCATCTTTTATTTTTCTTTTCTTAAACATCACTTTGTAATCAAGGTTTTGAATTATCAATGAGAAAACAAAAGTGTTGTTACCAATTCTTTTACTTTATGTCATTTCTTTGAATCCGCTAGGCAAATAAATAGGAACGTAATCATGAAAACGACAATGAAAAGAGAGAGAGAAAGAAAAAGCAAGAAAAAGAAAGAAAAAAAAAGAGGGAAAAGCAAGAAAAGAGAAAAAGCAAAAAAGAAAAGAAAAGAAGAAAAGAAAGAAAACAAAAGAGTGGAAAAGAAAAGATGATTAAAGTAAGCAGCAGCCGGGATGATGCATAACGACTCGAGCAAATGTGTTTGTTTTTAAAGTCGTTACATCTTATTCATGCGCTAACAACTGACAAGTGTTGATGTTTGTGAGTCCAGATTTTCTAGGCAACTGGCATACTGGCTACCCACCCATACAACACCAGATCCAAAAAGATGACAAAGGCTGTGTCCCAGGAGATCGAGGCAACCATTGTAGACCCTGCTCACGAAGAAGAGATCGTGGATGTGGCAGGGATGAAAGAAGAAATGTACAAGTTGAGGCAACAGATGGCAGAAATGTACCAGGCTTGGTCTAGAGGTCAACCACTACCAGCCTACCCTGCTAACCCTGCATATGTCCCTCCAGCCAATCCTAACCCTGAGCCACCAACGATGAACTCATCCTCCACCTACCCCGACTACCCTCACTACTATGCTTCCACCTCCCAAATGCCACCACCTCCAACCAAGCAAGCACCACCTCCTATACCACAAGTTGCTCCTGTATATGTGGCACCTCCGCCCGCTGTTATCCACAAATCCTCTAGCGAACCAATGTTTCATATCCAGGATTCTCACTACTACCCTCCGGAGCCGACTTTCAGACAACACGAGTCTCACGCTCCTATGATAGAAGCAAGTGCCGGGCAGGAAGAGATGGCTCGGAAAGTAAAGAGTCTTGAGAATGCTTTCCGCAATATGCAAGGGCTAGGAGGGCAAGTAAGTGTAGCCTACAAAGACCTGTGTTTGTTCCCTGAGGTGCAGCTTCCTGCGGGATTTAAGTTGCCAAAGTTCGACATGTACAACGGACACGGGGATCCGGTAGCTCATCTGAGAGGATACTGTAGCAAGATGAGAGGCGCGGGAGGAAGAGATGAATTGTTGATGGCGTACTTCAGCCAAAGTTTGAGTGGATCAGCCCCTGGAATGGTATACTCGACAGGACCATACAAGATGGTTCGTTTGGGATGACTTAGCGCAAGCTTTCGCTAGTCACTTTCAGTACAATTTGGAGATCATACCCGACAGGTTATCCCTTACCAAGCTGGAGAAAAAGCCAGGAGAGAGCTTTAGAGAATACGGTTTTAGATGGAGGGAACAAGCCGCTAGAGTGGATCCGCCAATGAAAGAGGGAGAGATGGTGGACTGTTTTTTGCAAGCTTTGGAGCCAACGTACTACGGCCATCTAGTGTCAGCAATCGGGAAAAGTTTCAACGAAGTTGTGAAAATGGGAAGTTTTGTAGAAGAGGGTTTGAAGACAAACAAGATTATGAGTTTTTCGGCTATCAAAGCCACCAATCAAGCTATACAGAGTGGAAGTGGAGGAGTGATGGGAAAGAAGAAGAAAGAAGAAGTATCAACCATTGAAAGCAGGTCCTGGAGTCGCAACCCACATTATAACCCACCAAGACCCTACCGCCAACACACGCCAAGCCCAGCAACTCCATATAATCCACCACCACCGTCTTACCCGCCAAACCCCTACAACACACCAAGCCCATATAACCCACCACCACCACCATACCCACCAACTGTCCCACATTACCACCACCCTCAAGCACAAGCCTACCCACCACCACCACCCCACGTGTGGAGAGCTCAAGCTCCACACAATGTGTACCATACCCAAAATACATACCCAACCCCTAAACCTTACCGAAACCAGAATAGACCCAGGCCGGACGCTGATTGGAGAAACAAAGCAAAAAAGACATTCACTCCTCTCGGAGAATCATATACCAGTCTTTTCCACAGGTTGAAAGAGTTAGGGATGTTGAGACCAATTGCACCAAAAAATCCAAACCCACCCTCGAAAAATCTTGATTCTTCTGTCAGATGTGAATACTGTTCGGGAACATTGGGCCACGATACTGAGAAGTGTTGGCAATTAAAGAATGCCATTCAAGATCTTATCGATGAGAGGAGAATTGAAGTGCAGGCCCCCGAAGCCCCAAACATTACCCAGAATCCATTGCCAAATCACCACGAAACGAATATGATAGAACTGGTGCAGGATGATGGCAATCAAAAACCATCTCAAGCCGTCATGATGATAAAGTCGAGTGACAAGCTAGAAAAGGAAGTTGTGAAGGAGAAAGCGATTGTTGAGAAACCAAAGCCAGTAGTAATGGGAAGTCTGAAAGTGGTAGTGCCAGGTGCAAAGACAACTGTGACTGTGAAGGGTGCAAGTGCAGAGCCAGTGATCATAAAACCAGTAGTGCAAATGCCAGTGGTAAGTACCAGGACTGTGCCTTGGAACTATAACAAGGTAACAGTAGTTTACAAGGGAAGAGAGATTTCTGGTGAAATTAATGAAACGCATGGACTCACACGATCCGGAAGGTGTTTTGCTCCAGAGGAGCTGAGAAAGATGAAAGCGGTGAAAGAAAGTCAATTGAAAAAGCCAGTGTCGGAGGATGAAGCAGAGGAATTTCTTAAGAAAATGAAGTCACAAGAGTACTCAGTGGTCGAGCAGTTAAGAAAAACCTCGGCCCAGATTTCTTTGTTATCTTTGTTGATACATTCAGAGGAGCACCGGAAGGCTCTTATGAAGATTTTAAATGAGGCTCATGTTCCGGAGAAGATTTCAGTGTGTCATTTGGAGAAGATTACCAGCAAAATTTTCGAGTCCAATAGAATCACCTTCTCTGATAGGGAGTTGCCGGTGGAAGGAACTGAACACAATAAAGCATTGTACCTCACGGTAAAGAGTGAAGAGTCAGTCGTGACTAGGGTATTGATTGACAATGGATCGAGCGCGAATATTTGTCCGCTGTCAACTTTAGGGAAGCTGAACATTAGCCCGGATAGAATCCGGAGAAACCAGTATCAATGTGAGAGGGTTTGACGGCGGAGGTAAGAACACGTTGGGGGATATTATTTTGGAAGTGACCATCGGTCCCGTTGATTTTACAATGGAGTTCCAGGTGCTCGATATTGCCGTATCATATAACTTGTGCTGTTAGGTCGACCCCGGATTCATGCGGCCAAAGCGGTACCATCTTCTCTACACCAGATGGTCAAGTTTGAATGGGAGCAGCAAGAGATTGTTGTACACGGAGAGGAAAATGCTTGTAATGTGGTAGCACCTTTTGACGGTACTGATGGGGATCGGGGTCCTTGGGTCTACCAAGTGACGGATGTTGTTGAGGTGAATAGGGTTGCCGAAGGAGAAAAGTTACCAACCCCGATGTTGGCACCAACTGCTGTAATGGTGGCCAGAGAAATGCTGAAAAATGGATTTGCACCGGGAAGGGGATTAGGCAAAACACTGCAGGGAGTCATCCAACCAGTTCAGCTTCCGGAGAATAAAGGTACATTCGGCTTAGGGTTCAAACCCACTTTTGCCGATATCCAAAGAGCCTCTAAAGCCAAGAAAAACTGGACCTTGCCCAAACCCATACCCAAATTATCCGACATCTTTATCAGGCCTGGTACAAAATATCAACCATCTGCTGCAGCAAAGTGCATTGAGACCCAACTTGATGAAGAAATGCTTGGTTTTAAGAAATTGTTTTGGGAGGTGAATACGATTGAAGCAGGGGAAGGCACGAGCAACATGGACGTGCAATTTGTGGGGCCCAGAGTCACATTGAACAATTGGGAAGCTACTCCTTTCCTTATCCGGAAGGAGTCTTGGTAGTTAGCTCAAAATTTCATCATTGTTTCCCCGAAAGTTGTTATTTTATAATTTCCCCATTCCCCTCATGAAAAAAAAATCACCATGTATCCCGAACATTGTTCGTTTCTTTTATTAATGAAATGCAGTTTTTCCTTTTTCTTCACTTTTGCCTTATTTTTCTTTATTTTTTCTTTTGTACAGTTTTGCATGTGTTGATTCCAATGCCATGTCATGCGTGAAGGATTCTAGACCCAGTTCCGACAATCACGCTACTATACAAGAAATCGAGGAAGATAGTGAAATAGAATGTGAGGATGAGGAAGCCCTGGAGGAAATAAGTAAGGACATGAAACAATACGAGGAAAAACCCAAGCCGAATCTGAGTGATACAGAATCTATAAACTTGGGGAGCGAAGATGATGTCCGAGAAACAAAGATTAGTGTGCATTTGGAGGCACCCCTCAGGGATGAATTGATAGGGTTGTTACATGAGTTTAAGGACATCTTTGCCTGGTCCTATGATGACATGCCCGGGCTTAGCACAGATCTCGTGGTACACAAGTTGCCTATCTACTCGGAATGCGGGCCAGTAAAACAAAAGCTGAGAAAATTCAAAACGGACATTAGCGTGAAGATAAAAGAAGAGGTGAATAAGGAGTTTGAGGCAAAGGTCATAAGAGTTACCAAATACCCCACCTGGTTGGCAAATGTTGTGCCGGTCCCAAAGAAAGATGGCAAAACCAGAGTGTGTGTAGACTATAGAGACCTCAACAAAGCCAGTCTGAAGGATGACTTCCCATTGCCAAACATCCACATATTGATTGACAACTGCGCCAAGCATGAAATCGGTTCGTTTGTGGACTGTTATGCAGGCTATCACCAGATCCTGATGGACGGAGAAGATGCTGAAAAAACTGCCTTCATTACACCTTGGGGAACGTTCTGTTACAGAGTAATGCCGTTTGGATTGAAGAATGCCGGGGCAACTTACATGAGGGCAATGACCACTATGTTTCATGATATGATGCATAGAGAAATTGAAGTATATGTGGACGATGTCATTATAAAGTCCAGAAAACAACCTGATCACGTGAAAGATTTGAGGAAGTTTTTCCAAAGACTCCGGAGGTACAATCTAAAACTCAATCCGGCGAAGTGTGCTTTTGGAGTACCTTCAGGGAAACTACTGGGGTTTATTGTGAGCCGGCGAGGTATTGAACTGGATCCATCAAAGATCAAGGCTATTCAAAGTCTACCTCCGCCGAAGAACAAGAAGGAGGTCATGAGCTTATTAGGAAGGTTGAATTACATTAGTCGGTTCATTGCTCAGTTGACATCAACATGCGAGCCAATTTTCAAGTTGTTGAAGAAAGATGCAGCAGTGAAATGGACCGACGAATGTCAGGAAGCCTTTGACAAGATCAAAGAATATTTGGCTAATCCTCCGGTGTTAGTACCTCCAGAACCAGGGCGACCTCTGATTTTGTATTTGACGGTGCTAGATAACTCTTTCGGTTGTGTACTGGGTCAACATGATGAGACAGGCAAGAAAGAACAAGCCATCTACTACCTCAGCAAAAAGTTTACATCTTACGAGGTGAAGTATACCCAACTGGAGAGAACTTGTTGTGCATTGATTTGGGTGGCTCAGAAGCTAAAGCATTATTTGTCAGCATACACTACGTACTTGATATCACGATTGGATCCTCTCAAGTATATATTTCAGAAGCCTATGCCTACGGGAAGACTGGCCAAATGGCAGATTCTGCTCACGGAATTTGACATTGTCTATGTAACTCGTACGGCAATGAAGGCACAAGCTATTGCGGACCACTTAGCCGAGAATCCGGTGGATGATGAATATGAACCACTGAAAACATACTTCCCGGATGAAGAGGCAATGCTTGTCGAGGAGACGGAGCAAGAGGAGAGATCAGGATGGAAAATGTACTTTGACGGAGCCGTCAACAGTAGGGGCGTTGGTATCGGAGCGGTACTTATTTCAAGTACGGGTCAACACTATCCCGTTACAGCTCAGCTTCGATTTTTCTGTACCAACAATATGGCTGAATATGAGGCGTGCATCTTGGGATTAAGGATGGCGATTGACATGGGTATTCAAGAGATTTTGGTCATGGGTGACTCGGATCTCTTGGTACACCAAATTCGAGGGGAATGGGAGACACGAGATTTGAAATTGATACCATATCGGTATTGTTTGCACGAGTTGTCTCAAAGATTCCAGTCTATAGAATTCAAGCATATCCCGAGAATGCACAATGAGATTGCGGATGCTTTGGCCACATTGTCCTCTATGTTGCATCATCCGGACAAGACATACATAGATCCGCTCCAGATCCAAGTCCGAGATCAGAATGCTTATTGCTTCGTTGTGGAAGAAGAGTCGGATGGAGAGCCGTGGTATCATGATATTAGAGAATACTTGAAAGCTGGCAAATACCCGGAGCAAGCCACAGGAGACCAAAAGAGAGCCATCGGGCGTCTAGCCAATGGATTCTTCTTCAGTGGAGGAGTGGTATACAAAAGAACACCAGATCTGGGTTTGTTGAGATGTGTGGATGCACAACAAGCAGATGAAATTATGATTGAAGTACATGCTGGAGTATGCGGACCCCACATGAGCGGATATGTGTTAGCAAAGAAGATCTTGAGAGCTGGGTACTACTGGCTCACGATGGAGCGTGATTGTATCAGGTACGTAAAGAAATGCCATCAATGCCAGGTACATGGGGATCTGATCCACTCCCCGCCTTATGAGTTGCACACAATGTCAGCACCTTGGCCCTTTGTTGCTTGGGGCATGGATGTCATCGGCCCAATAGATCCAGCCGCTTCTAATGGGCACGGGTTTATCCTGGTTGCAATTGATTATTTCACCAAGTGGGTCGAAGCTAAGACATTCAAGGCGGTGACGAAGAAAGCGGTGGTGGATTTTGTGCACGAGAATATCATATGCCGATTTGGAATCCCCAAAGTGATTATCACAGACAATGGAGCCAATTTAAACAGTCATCTCATGGCAGAAGTTTGTGAAAGGTTTAAGATCACGCACCGTAATTCCACACCTTACAGGCCGAAGGCAAATGGTGCAGTAGAAGCGGCAAATAAAAACATCAAGAAGATTCTCCGGAAAATGGTGGAGGGATCCAGGCAGTGGCATGAAAAGTTACCCTTTGCTCTCATGGGTTACCGCACGACGGTACGTACTTCTATCGGAACCACACCTTATACACTGGTGTATGGAACAGAGGCCGTTATACCCGCAGAAATAGAAATACCGTCATTGCGAATTATAGCCGAATCTGAGATAGATGACGATGAATGGGTAAAGGCCCGGTTGGAACAGTTGAATTTGATTGATGAGAAGAGATTGGCCGCAGTCTGCCATGGACAGTTGTATCAGCGGAGAATGGCCAAAGCATATAATAAGAAGGTACGACCTCGAAAGTTTGAAGTTGGACAACTGGTATTGAGGCGTATCTTACCACATTGGGTAGAGGCAAAAGGCAAGTTTGCGCCGAATTGGCAGGGACCGTTCGTGGTATCACGGGTGTTGTCCAATGGAGCATTATATTTAACAGATGTTGAAGGAAAGTGCGTAGAGACTGCTATCAATTCAGATGCGGTCAAAAGATACTATGTATGATTCCTTTTCAATTGTATGTTTTGTATTTTGTTGTGATTTTGGAATTGAAATGACGGAGGCATTTTATTCTCTATCCAAACACTTTATCCATTGTTAACCCCTTTGAGCCTTAATGAATGAATTCTTTCATATCCCTCTCTCGGAACTGCTTTAGTGCAATAAGATCGAAATTGCCAGAATGAAAAATGAAATGATGAAAAAATGAAAAAAAATGAAAAATGAAAATGAAAAAAAAAAGAAAAAAGACAAAAATCGGGAAAAAGTCAAAAAGAAATCCATCTAACTTTTGAAGTTGGATGAACTACGTCTGACTTGATCCCGAAAGGGTACGTAGGCAGCCTCTCTGAGGTTCAGTCACAATAAAGAAAAAATCCAAAAATTCCCCACATATTGAAACTGGGGCAGAAGTTATGTTTTAATAATTCCGAGAGTTGTAAATATTTTTAACCCTCGTTGAATTTTGAGCCTTTATATCTTTCTTTCTTAACCCGTCCAAAAGCCACGTTACAGTCCAAAGAAAGACCTTCTGATCAATTCTGAAATGATAACGAATACAACGAAGGAGGAGCGAAGTATCGGACAATACCCGTGGAACAGAAAACAAAATACAAAAAGGAAAAAATGGAAAAAATAAAAAAAATGAGAGAGTCTCATCAGTGAAAACCTTAGCCGGCACTGTGAGACGATTGTGAGGTTGAGAGAAATAAAATGAGAGAGTCTCATCGGTGAAAACCTTAATCGGCACTGTGAGATGATTGTGAGGTTGAGAGAATAAACGAGAGAGTCTTATTGGTGAAAACCTTTCGAGGCACCGTAAGGCGATCGTGAGGACTATCAAAAGAGAAAAAGGCAACAAAAAGAGTATTGGTTTGGGTCAAAGGCAATTCAGAGTCAGAATAATGATTGGAACGAACTGGGTCAGAGTTTAAATACATGGCATGGTCAGCGGAATCAGCCAACAAATACCCAGATAAGTTCTGTCATCTCTCCAAAATACCCTTACCTTTCTTTCATTTTTCTGCATTTCATTGTTTACCCTTTTTGAGAGCTAACTACCAGCTCCTGATAACGGAAGTTGAAACAACACTGGATCAGAAAGGATAGAAGATTGGGGAGGAGAATAAAGAAGCTTGGCAAACATGGCCAAAGAAAAAGAAAACAAAACAAAAATGGAAAAATGAGAAAATACAAAAAGAGTCTGCAAGGGACAAGAAGTCGAAAGCCATGCAACATGAAAAAGCAAAAACAAAGGAAGCAATAAGAAGTGGGGACGGCAGATGCCAGTTGCCAGCAGTTTATATCTAATAAATTTTGTTTCATGCAGGAACAAATTGTCACTAATCACTTTAAAGTGAATGTGACCAATGTGGAAAATTTAAAATACCAAAAAGAGAAAGTCTGCCGAATAAGTGGAGAAATTCACGGGCAAGAGATAAGTTGGTAAAAGAAAATACCAAAAAGAGGAGGTAACATATTTTTAAAATCCACTCCCCAGTCCTCAGGCTGAGGGAATATTTTCTGCATTTGCATTGCACGTTTAAATTTCTGTTAGGCGCCCACCTTCAAATACGGGAATATTTTCTGCATCGCATTGCACGTTTAATTTCTGTTAGGCGCCCACCTTCAAATACGGGAATATTTTCCGCATTGCACGTTTAAATTCTGTTAGGCGCCCACCTTCAAATACGGGAATATTTTCTGCATCGCATTGCACGTTTAATTTCTGTTAGGCGCCCACCTTCAAATACGGGAATATTTTCTGCATCGCATTGCACGTTTCATTTCTGTTAGGCGCCCACCTTCTAATACGGGAATATTTTCTGCATATCGCATTGCACGTTTAAATTCCGTTAGGCGCCCACCTTCAAATACGGGAATATTTTCTGCATCGCATTGCACGTTTAATTTCTGTTAGGCGCCCACCTTCAAATACGGGAATATTTTCTGCATCGCATTGCACGTTTAATTTCTGTTAGGCGCCCACCTTCAAATACGGGAATATTTTCTGCAAGGTAACATCTTTTAAAATCCACTCCCCAGTTCTCAGGCCGAGGGAATATTTTCAGCATTCGCATTGCACGTTTAATTTCTGTTAGGCGCCCACCTTCAAATACGGGAATATTTTCTCCATTCGCATTGCACGTTTAAATTCTGTTAGGCGCCCACCTTCAAATACGGGAATATTTTCTGCATTCGCATTGCACGTTTAATTTCTGTTAGGCGCCCACCTTCAAATACGGGAATATTTTCTGCATCGCATTGCACGTTTAAATTCTGTTAGGCGCCCACCTTCAAATACGGGAATATTTTCTGCATCGCATTGCACGTTTAATTTCTGTTAGGCGCCCACCTTCAAATACGGGAATACTTTTCTGCATTCGCATTGCACGTTTAAATTCTGTTAGGTGCCCACCTTCAAATACGGGAATATTTTCTGCATTCGCATTGCACGTTTAAATTTCTGTTAGGCGCCCACCTTCAAATACGGGAATATTTTCTCCATTCGCATTGCACGTTTAAATTTCTGTTAGGCGCCCACCTTCAAATACGGGAATATTTTCTGCATTCGCATTGCACGTTTAAATTTCTGTTAGGCGCCCACCTTCAAATACGGGAATATTTTCTGCATTCGCATTGCATGTTTCATTTCTGTTAGGCGCCCACCTTCAAATACGGGAATATTTTCTGCATCATCATGGTTTATATATTTAAAAGCCCACACTGGGGCAGAAAAAGAAAAAAGAGGTAGTTTGTTGTTTTGTTTTGAACAGGTTCAGCTCGGGATCAAGAAAAACAAGAAAATCAACAAAAAGAGAGTCAACAAGAGAAAACAAGAAAATCAACAAAAAAAAGAGAGTCATCAAGAAAACAAGAAAATCAACAAAAAAGGAAGATTCTGCATCACCGGAAAGGGAAGAAGAGCAAAAGCTAGATTAGGAACAATTGTAATTGTAGGATCTTAGCTTAGAATAGCTTCTTCATTTTACATTTCCCCCCCCCGGTGTAATAAGGAGTAAGTCAGCAGGTCTCAACAGTTGTCAATGCAACAGTGAGTCTGGTAGTTTTTAAAACTGCCAGACCTTCCCGAACTACACTGACCTGATTCCTGTTTAGCCCAGGATATGTAGGCAACCTCTAAAGCGGGGTGCGGTCAAAAGGTTTTCAAAAATGCTTTCACGGAATATGCCGATGTGCAAAAATCTCACATTACTGCTCACTTATCTTTGCACTGAAACTCTTCGTGTTCCCGAGCAAAGAGGGGCAGCTGTGAGCACATGATTTTTGCACCAGGCAAATAATTCCAAAATTAAAATAAATATGTTTTTGAGTGCAATTACTTGCTTTGCTTGAAATTAGTTATATTTTTGTGTGTTTGAATAAGTAAGAAATTAGAAAAAATCAAAAAATTAGTAGTAATTAATTTGTTAGTTTAGTTAATTAGAAAAATTAGTAAAATAGCTTAAGTAGTAGAAATTAGGAAAAATAAAGAAAATTACCAAAAAATATTAGAAAATTAGAGTAAATAGGAAATTAGGTTTTGCAATTTTTCATAAAAGGAAAAAGAAAAAAAAAGTATAAAAGAAAATACATAAAAATCATTAAAACCAGAAAATACAAAAAATAGATATATATATATATGTATGCTGTGTAAATGAATTTGGGCCAATTGTGGTCCAAATCGTTGGCCCAGTCCTTAAGCCCAAGCAGACCCGGTCCAAAGGTTGTGAGCAGAGGTGATCTCAGCCATTCGTCTCCTCAAATCAACGGCTGAGAATAGTGGTTGAATTATAAGAGAATTAATTAATGCTGAGATTTAATCTCAGCCGTTCATTCAATGTGATCCAAGGGTGTGAGACCTTAGTCTCATAAGTGACAAACGACGTCATATAAGTAACGCTAGTAACAGCCGTTGATCTTCATCAGATCAACGGCCAGGATCACCTTAGCTTCGTCGCCTATATAAGGCTTTTGTCCGAAAGTGGTTGCCATTTTGCCAAATTCACAACCCTAGCCGCCCTAACCTCTTCGTCTCCCTCACCTCTTCATCTTCTTCATCTCTGACGGCCATGGCGGCCACCACTCCTACGGTGGTCGCCGGCTCCTCTTACTACTCCCCTCTTCTTCTCCTTCTTCTTCATTTCATAATACCCCAAAACCCCAGAAAAATACCCCGTTCTTCAAAGTCACGGTCACCGGAGTTACACCGGTGACCACCCAAAGTATGAAGAACCACATGAAACCAATGCCGTTCTATTCCTCTCCATTAGATCTACCCAACCATACCACTGGCTACCCTCGAATCTCACCGGAACGTTTCGAATATCCCAAAAAGGGTCGTCGGAACCCTAACTCCGGCGACCCCAAGTTCAAACCTCAATCAAGACCTCATCTTTACCCTCACCCAAACACCCCTCTTCAAGTTAAAATCAAAAAGGCATCGTCTTTAGGCCTGAGAGAAAATCAGATAAGGAAAAAGAAGAAAATTGAAAAAAAAGAGAGTTCTGAAAAGAATGAAAGAAAAGGAAAACGAGAAAAGAGAATAAAGAAGAAAACAACTCGTGAGAGAAGTGAGAAAAAGAAGAGATTTAGGAAGCTTGGGGGACCGGCCCCGCAAGCTAAGTACCCTCACCCCTTTTATGCTTTATTTGTTTCTATTTATTTGCTTGCATGCATGTTTTCTTGCTGTTTCATTGTTTATTTTGATGCTTCCGCCTGTTTTGTTTTTCTATCTTGAAATCCTGTGATCCATTCATTGTTACTTGCTTATTGCTCATGTCTCTCTTATGTGATTCCGTCCTATGTTAGTTTTCTGCTTAGGTTCTCTGATTCGAAAGATTTGTTTAGTATTAGGGTTCTATAATCATCTTACTCACATCCTTTGTTATTACTCTGTTCTGATTGTTTTAGGTTTAGTTTAACACTAATGTTGACTTTCATCTTATTCATCTTCATATGCATATTCTCCTGTTTGTTTATTTTCATGTTCTGTTTCTTCCATGTTTAGTCATGTTTAGTCTAATACATGTTTTAGGGTTATGAAGTGTTTGGTTTGTCTCTCGAGTTCAAAATTAGATCTTGATATTCATGTTCTCTCTTCTATTCTGTTAGGGTTTTTATCTTGTTAGTTTTCAATAGCTCTTCTGTCAACTTACATGTTTGGATCCTGATACTATGTTCAATGGTTTGTCTTTCATTGTCACTCAGATTTGTATTAGATTACTTTTTGTTGGCTTGCAATATCTCAATTGTTTCTCTTTCTGTATCTTCACATGTCTAGTCTTAGTAAAGCTTGGCAATCTTTATTCATCCCTTATCCTATCTTTAATCTGGGGTTCACTTCTTTTCTCACCTTTTGGTGGTCTTATTTTGTGTTCATTTTTAGTGCAAGTCTAGTATTCTTGTCATCTCTCACATGTTTTTATTTGATGAATGAGTATGCCAATTTGGGGTCTGTTTCTCTTCATGTCACCCTCATATGATAGATTTAGGTTTCTCTTTTCACTGTTTCTCCATGTTCTTCTTGTCATCACCTTCATCTCATTTGTCATGCACTTGTGCTAGATTTAGGAATGTTATTCTTTGCTTCTTCATGGCTTTCCTATTCTTCATCCCCACTCTTAACATGCATATATCAAGCTAGGGTAGCACTTAAAAGTGAATTCTAATTACCCTGCTTAGGTTAGTTGAACCATGTTGACTGTTTCATGAGAATCTATGCTTATATGTGTTTGTGCCCTGAACCTTGGTGATTCTGAGTTGTTCAAACTTTCATGTGACTTGAACTGGTAGTTATTAGGTCTTAATTAACATGAATTCATACTTTGCCTCATAAAATTAGATAATGTGAATTAATCAACTGAAATTCAACCATATCAATTGCCTTCTCTGAGTTTTGGTTGATTATTACATTTTGTTTGATCTTATGTGTCTTAATATGCAATCCATGTTGAAACTGATTTAGTTTACTGGTTCTGGTTGAGTGTAAGTGTTTGATTAACACTGTTTGAACCCTAGGTGAATTGGTTATAGCTGTTAGCATTAGGTTCTATGAAAGTGGTTAGTTTTTAAATAGGTATAAACTGAAAATGAACATAAATAGGTTGTTAGTTAAATAATTGGCCTAAGAATGGTCAACCTTGCAAAGGGTTGACCAATTCTGTGAGCCCTAACACACAGTCCACCTTTAAACAGTGGCTGGTTGTGCAAAGGGCTATGTCTGCAAATGCAGACTAGCCCAGGCTCTATATTGAGCCCCGAACAGCAAAGTGGCCAAACCTGTAAAGGTTTTGGGCCTAGCTGTTCAGTATATGGCTTTAATAGCCCAAGCTAAGTCTCAACTTGAGACTGGCTAACTTTTAAATAGGTTAAACATAACAATAAAACAGGCTATGCCTGCAATTAGCTTTAATTAAGAATAAATTGGTCTTAATTGACTGAAATTAGTTTAAAAGTGGCTAAAATTGAAATAGTTTTTAAAATAAATCTGGCCAGCCCTTAAATACTAATGCCAGGGCTGGCTATTAGTTAAATAGGTTCAAAACTAGCTAAAATCTGCCCTAGGCAAGCTGGTAAATCAGCAGTGTTCTTAGGGGCACAATTGGGTATTGAAAAGGTAAAATAGTAACTAGTAAGAACTTAGGAGGGTAATAGGGACATTCATGCTCCCGATTTCTGCAATTTTGCAGAGATTTAGGGGTATAATGGTCTCCTAAAAATGGGAAATCTGTAAAAATCTTTAACCCCTAAGGTCATACTAGTAAAAGACCCTAAAAGGAATCTTTTGGAACCTTCAAGCACATGCTGGAAGGGTTTTGGTAACTGAAAATGGGACCAAAGTGTAGAATGAATAATTTTAGGAGGGGGGAAGTGGGATTAATCCCATACTTCCTCCCCAAGTATTCAGCCCTAAAGGTTAGCTATAAATATCTCTTAAAAGGGGCTGAAAAGGGGGTTCCATTGGAGAGTAATCTGAATATATTGGGGTTCGAAAATCTGAGTAATAGAGAAATATACCTGGGGTTCCAACATTGAGCAATCTGAAATTCATACTTAGGCTAATTATTGAGAAGAAACACTAGGAAAACATAGCAATTCAGTAGTGATCATTTCTGGAAATTCCGGGTGTGAGAGCTTGTGGTTTTAATCTGGTTTTTCTGGACTTTGTTCGATTATCTACTTGGGTTTTTTCTCTGATATTCCTGTTGCTGTTTGGCTGTGTTGCCGTTGCTGTGCTTTCCTTCATCACTGTTGCATTGCTGCTGTTCTTTGCTGTACTTGCTCATTACTTGCCTCCCCTAGAACTCATTGGATCTTTTTGCTGAACCAGGTACATATCCTGCTCAAATGTAATGTTGAAGTGTGGATAAAATGAAGTTCAAGGATCGAATCTAAATACTGATGTCTTCTTTACTTCTGTTTTAATTCAATTGTTAGTATAGTAGTGTGTAGATTTGTAACTTTAAAGTAGTATAGCAGCTGAAGAATAAAGACCAAACAGAAACTATGTAATAACTAGTAGTAGTGGTAGTATAGTAGTAGTATGAATTAGTACCTCACTTAGCTAATTAGGTAATAACATTAAAACATAAGTTAACTAGTAATGGTTTCAGAATTGGTAATCACTCACCAACAGTAGATTCATAAATCATACTCATACATTAGGAGTCATTCAAGTGTAGAGGAACCTTAAAATCGGAAACATTAGATCAAACATTGAGTCATTCACGATGAAGTGTTAAAGTCTTGGTAAATCAGTAGTATAAGTGTGTTGAATTACTTAGATGCTCGGGATTATTGCAATTAAATAACTGGGTTGTCTAAGTTCTACTTGTACAGTTTAATTAATTATTAAGGGCCTGAATCTGGATGTGAGTGGTCAAAAGAGAATAATGATTAGGGAGTATAATAATTCATCTACAACTGGATAATGCAATAAGAGCAAATTAGCATAACTCTAGTGATAAACATTGTGCAAATTCCCTTAGTGTAATAATCTGGTAATATGGCTAACAATTAGATCAACAGAGGTGTGGATAAAAGTAGCCTGTTAATTTAGTTCTCCTAATTAGTTGTAACTATAGAATTTCCTGTACAATAGCTCTACTTTTTCAATGAATAAAATCAATCTGACTTCAATTCTTAAATCCAGTTGATCAGCGTTTTATAGTTCTTTGCACTTATCGTTATTTCATATTATATTTATCGGTTTTTTGGCTCAATATGCAAACTATCTTTGAACTACAATGTGAAGGTAATAAGGCCAGCAAGCTTAAGCCCAAAACAACCTGAAGACCAGGCCCAATTAAACAAGAAATCACACGGGCCTGGATTATTATAATGCTATTAATACGATTAAGGAAAGAACAAGTGTAGAAAACATAGTTAAATACAAGTATTGAATCCTTTAAAATTAATTGGGATGAGCCTCGCCCGAATAACAATCGGGGCCCCCATTTAGTAATGATATCAACCCAAATAGATCCGGGAAAGCTAATAGCGAATTCCATAGCTTCTCCCAAAATATTTAAAAGCCGATAGACATTATTTTAGGGCCCGGTTTTAATATATCTTCCTATGAATGAGTGTGCACTTGGTGCGACTCAAATCCAAATCTCGGTAAAGCCGAAATACATCAAAGGTCATAGGCGTACTGGTTGCGGTATGACTTGAGGCGTGTTTTCGCGATACCGCAAATCCCTAAAAAAAATAATATTTAATGTAAAAGCACATTATGTTATTAAAATCTATACCTGAGTCAAACAAAAAATCAAGAACGACAGTGGAGCGACCGTGCTAAAACCACGGAATCCGGGAGTGCCTAACACCTTCTCCCGGGTTAACAGAGTTCCTTATCCGGACCTCTGCTTCGCAGACATTTTAAGAGTCAAAATTCCTCGGATTCGGGATTAACCTGTGACTTGGGACACCATTGTCATTCCCAAGTGGCGACTCTGATTAATCTCTAATAAAATCCCGAACCGATTGTCCTTAAATTGGAAAAACTCCTTCCCTTACGTTATTTTATCCGTTTCGGGTAATTGAGCGTCGGGGTATACCCTACAGGTGTATTTATACACCTTAAGTGTTGCAGGGTAGTAAAAAGGGAGGTGTGACAGAACTCACTCATGTATTTTCCACTGTTTTAAAACTCAATCAAGTTTATTATGCCTTTAACACTCGAAATGATATTTCTAATAATATTTTGGGCTAAGCATCATATTTTACTGTTGCCCGAGTGGCTTGTGTGATCTTTGACTGGGTGAGACCGAGGGCTTGTATTGTAAGGATACTTTTGGATTGGGTTGTACATCGCAATAGTGTTACACAGATATTGATATGAGGCTGAGGGCCTAGATTTATGCCACGAGATGTTTGTTATTGCACTTTGGCTATAAGGGGGGCCTCCCGGAGTCTGTATACCCCTAGTGAGTGCCGTCGACGATAAAATAGATCGGGCTGTACGCTGCAGCGATATATGAATTGGGCTGCACATCGCAATGGTACTAGCACTATTCTATACGTTTACTTTATTTCTGTGTCTGCCATTATCTCTTGTTTGTGCTACTTCATATGATATCTACCAGATTGCCTACCATTATCTGTTAATTGAGCGTGGTGCCCGAGGTGCGAACATTTATGCTTATCTGCATTATTTGTTTTTGCAATCATTTGCATAACTGTTGAAAGGGTCATTTTCCAAAGAGGTTTTAAACTGAGTTAAGATATTTTTAAAGATTTCATAGTTTCACTGGTTTTCTCAAAGGGTTTTACACTGCTTCTATACACCATGATGGTTTACTTTACGTGATTTATTACTGCTTAGTTGTTATTTACCTTTATTACTCACTGAGTTGGAGTACTCACTTTATTCCTTGCACCCCGTGTGCCGTTGCAGGTATTTATTCACCCGGTAGCGGATTTTGAGTTGGTTGGAGGCTAAGTTATCAGAGTTTAGTGAGGTGACTGCCAGCGTTCGCAGCACCTCATTTCTTCCTTTTGCTTATCAGTCTTATTTTGAGTGTTTCAAGCCTTCTAGTTGTATTATACTCTAATAGATGTTCGTGACTTGTGACACCCCGGTGTTGGGCTGTATTCTGCACTTTATAATAAATTTTTTTGTATAATTTATGGTTATTTAATAATGCTAAAATTAATTATTAATATTAACTATCCTGAAAGGGTGAAATGGGTTGGTTGGTTGGCCTTTTCTTCACGAGATGCGCCATTACGATCGGATCGGGGTTTGGGATCGTAACAACCACTTCCAATTTATCCCAAATAACTACATTCCTAAATTTTATCTCTTGTGGTATTACTAATCTTACATTCCTAAGAACATTCCTAATCTTACTAATTAAAATCGGTAAAAGAGTAGTTAATTTTCATACAGGAGTAACCTGAAATATGTCTTATATATTTTCGAGGAACGTAATATATAGGGTATATATTCAAGTCAATCGGGTTGAAGTTGGAATGAGGTAGCCTCATTTGTTAGGCCCAAAGAGACCACCAAATGTTGTGGTCCTGCTCTATAAACAGACTATAAAACAAACGACCCACCTATTTGGGCTTTTATTCTTTTCGTTTCCTGAACAGGTATTTGGGCTTGCTAAAGAAAAGGATAAATATTAAAGAAATATATACTTTTTGCCGATCCTGAAATTAATAGTAGTAGCTAATATATATTTTTTATGTATACTAGTTTTAGGATAAGCATTTCACACGTGTGCCTATATTTATTATATAATAATATTTTTAAAAATAAGTATTTTGAAGTGGTGTTTGCATTAAAATAAAGTTTAACCAAAAATTGCCATTACTCGAAAATGATACTAAAAGATAATCATGTGATTAATCTTAGTATCTTACAGTAATTATTACTTCGATTTATTCCAATACCTAAGCTTAATTGTTATGTTACTAAAATAGTATTTGATTGAAAGATAAAAGAAGTCGTCCTAATTTTATATGACAATTGTTTGTATGTAACATTTGTGTGCTACGACTTGCATGAACTTTGGAGTAATATTCGTTTTGTTCTAAAAGTTGGAGTATATTTTCTTATTTCAGTAAAAGGGTCTAGTAAAAGTTGTAAGTATTAAGAGTTTTTATCATATAAGGAAAGAGTTGATAATCAAATTTTAGTTAATTTTAAAATCCTATATAGCAGAAGAATAATTAAATTATGATTTTAGCTAATGTAAAATATATTTTAACGGATAAAAAAAATAGACGATACTTCGAATTTATCTATCAATTAGACTTGTATAGAAAATAAAATAATAATGAATTACGTGTCATATCAATTGACGTCAATGTAGATATAACATTTATTTAAATGGAATACTAAATGTTATTACATTATGCAATAGTTGACTTTATAGTATTTGTAATTATAATTTGTTTTATGAATAATGATATATTATGTTTTTTGTATTACACTTACTATGTCTTTTACAGGTAATATTTCTTGGTTTCTTGGTGTATGTTCTATTTTTTCTTTTCTTTTTTTGTCACTTCGGTTGCTCTCTCATGATCAAATTCTTGTTCAAATTTACATATATAACCCTTGAAAGTGCACAAGGATAAGAGAAATATTTACAGATAATCTATGACTGCATGGATAAGAGTAGCACAAAACTAAGTTAACAAGATAAATAAATAAATAAATAAATAACAGTAGTATAGTAGTAAGAGCAAAGATGGTGCTACAATTCTTGAATTATATAAGGTAATCTTTTTGAGACGGAACCAAATTGTACTTTGAAGTGGTACAATTTAAGACGAAATCATTTAATTGTATAATTCTCATGGAAAATTCATGTTAATTACAAAGTTCTAATTAATGCAAGTATGTATGATGTTTGAATTCCAATTTACATATTTAATTATACGACTTTTCTCGAGAAAAACGTGCCAATGTAACTCACGAAGTTAAAAATATCTTAAAAACTATTCGGGATATGGAGTTAGTCTGTTTATTCAAGAAAAGAATTTCCAGAGAAGTCGAAGTGTTATAGTAGACTTCAAAATTTGTATGACCTCAAACATAAATAAGAAAAAAGCAATGAATGTTAGAAGCTATCTATAGTTATAAGTTATTCAACATAAAATAAAGTCGAATTTCATGTTGAAGATAGAATAAATATATAGATGAAACACCATAACATAAGAAAAAAATATTTAAAAATTTAAAATAAGATTGTTCGCAAATGAAGTAATCACCTAATCATCTAAAGATTGTTCAAGAAGCATAAGAGTTAAGGCCAACAAAGTTAACATGTATAATAGTTGTATTGCTACTCAAACAAGAGTTTGTAGCCACCTACAAGCTGCCATTAGTTGTAAGTCAACTAATACTTTGAATCTTAGAAATTTTACACTTAATTTTTTAGCTACCATACTCGTTTTCGAGTTTTTGTGAGCTTATTCTAATTTTCAAAAAAGAAAAAAATGTAAATTGTTTTAGTTCTCGATATGAATTCACAATTATACTCATTCTAAATATGAGTTTATTAGAATAACGTACAGAAAGTTTTTACTTCGAAAGCTGAGTTCAGATTCATCATGTAATTGATGAATTACATCAACTCTGAATAGCACAAACATTATAAGGTTTATCTCTTAATATTAAATTAAACATATAAAAAAAAAATCACATAAAAAGAAAAATTTTGATCAATAAAATAAATAAAGTACGCTAGCTCAATAAGGAGCATGTTAGTTATGCTTGTAACATATATCAAGTTATAACAAAAATATTAAATTCATTGTTGTGTTGCTAGAAGGTAATAAATGAAATCATAATAAACATATATTAAGTTGCAGTGATATGGTCTAACTGTCTAATAACTGAATTTTCACAACATAAATTTTGCTTGCAGCAACTGGTTGAAAAAATCGCCAAAGAAAAATTAAAATATATAATAAAGTTATAGATATTGTGATTCAAGAGCCTCCAATCTCAAGATTATCAAGTTTATATTTTCTTCTTTAGTCTGCTATTAATGTTTCTTTTGCCTCTTGTCTAGTGAATATGCAAAATTGTCTCGCTACCAATGATGGTAAATAAAACCTAATTCTAAAATTATATATAGCCACTAATACCTAAAGCAGTTTAAAATCCTACCAAAAGTTTGAAGTTCAGGGTTATACCAATAATTTGAAATCTTTTATAGGACAATATCAACGGTTTGCTTCGTCCTATCTTTATTTGCTTTTTTGGCAAGTCATTTGTTTGGCCGAAAAGTTAAAAGAATATATTTTGTAAGCTAGAAAACAATCAAGAATATAAAAAGGTAAATCGTAATCAAATATAATAGATTTAGAGATGTAAGAATGATGTTATTGTTGTAGATCTACCGTTGTAAGATCATATTATGAACTCAAGATAATATGTTCGTTAGAGATAGAGATAGAGATAGAGAGAGAATAGGAGAAAATGAGAGAGTTGTATTATTCAAGAATAACACCGATGATCATTTTACAATGGGAAGATGCTCTTTATATAGGGGGGAGGCCTTCCTTGAATTAATAATAAAAATACAAGAAGTGGTCGACGTCCTCCTAGCGAGGATGGCGGGTTTTAACTGGTATTGCCTTCATCCTTACATCTGATCCGTGCTCTTACTTTAGCATGATGGCATAGAGACGTATAGGGCCAAATTTGACCTCACTATGGGGGCGGTGACGTGAATGAGGGGAAATATGTGGCATCGTTGATCCGTTGACGCATGGCCCCCTTTTTGAAATGACGTTATCGCCCGCATGCGTCATAATTATATATGCTTCCGAGGCGGTTCAGGAGATGATGTGATGTTTTTGTTTTCCGCGCCCATTTTAAATCATGCCTCTTCGATTCCCGTGCATCTTAGCCCTATAAATAGAGAAAAAGTTCAATGTTTTTTATCTTTTGAACCTTTGAACTTTTTATGCTTCCCTTTTCATCTTTCTTTCTAGTAACCGTTATTTCGTGCTAGACTCTTCCATATCTTTTGAAATCACACTTCTTATTGCTAGAGCTTTGTTTCTCATAGAAAATATCATGGCGAAACGTGGACAAAGTAGTAAAAATACCAAGGGTAATACCCCATCTAGGGTTCCACCATCTTCCGGTAGTGAAGGGCAGAAGGCAGAGAAGATCCTTGTTCCTCTTAGTATAGATAAGATCCTCCTGAAGGAGATACATGCTCGTAGGGATTTCTCAACTAAGAGCTAAAGCAACTACGCGTTTATTGTATATGGGAAAGACCATAAAATTCGCTAAATGACCCACCCGAATTCTAAGTAATTTTAATAACCAATTATTGAGGGCCCAACTATTTTATTTGGCGAGGGTCGTCTCATTTATTTTAAAGGCTAATCTAAAGTAACTACGAATTTCTAATTAATTATTGTCTCTAAGATAACGGAAAGAATCCTAATTAATTATTGTTATGTAGAAATCCAAAGCCTGCTATTTGAGAATGTTGGTGGTGTGATTTCCATATTAATATCAGGCCCAAGAGAGCCCAGGCCATTTGGCCCATTTCGCTTAAGCCTGTTAGACCTCATGTGGAAGGTCCTAGGATCAATTCCCTGAGTCGAGTATATCAAGGCCCTTTCAATTTTACTCATAAGAAATTATACACCATTCATAGTACCAGTTTACACAACTTTAGAGTAGTCTAGTTACAACCCAATTACTTAGATATTCTCAGTTTTGTTCCAAGTCCTGAAATTAATAATTCACATAAACACACCTCAAACAAGCAAATTGCACTGATAATGATAAACATTCATTTCAATTGACAACTTCCAAATGGTGCCATAAAATCAACAGACTTGAATCTGACTTCTATTGCACTTCAACTCAAAGCCACATCAGGAATGTTCAAAAATATACTTGGAAATTGAAATTTAACAACAGAAAATGATGATCAGCAGCAATTTGAATAGTTGTAAAGCAAACAACAACTCACAGCAACACTTTTCTAAACCAGAAATGATTTGAACAGTCCAAAATGCTTAAAACCAGGCAGGATCAAATGATCAACCTAGAACTGATTCTAAAATTTCGGTTGAACCTCAAAATTCTATGGAAACCAGCTAAAATTACGACTGAACTTCACTAGCAAGGGATTAAGAAAACAAATATAGATCAAACAAA
Source organism: Nicotiana noctiflora (assembly GCA_032618575.1). Classification (NCBI taxonomy): domain Eukaryota; kingdom Viridiplantae; phylum Streptophyta; class Magnoliopsida; order Solanales; family Solanaceae; genus Nicotiana; species Nicotiana noctiflora. Next base: position 56,531 of record JASVEL010013925.1, read on the forward strand.
CGAATGGATTTTTTTACTGAAAATGTGAATGGAACGGTATTTTTTTTTTTTTTTTGGTTTTCTATTGATGTTTCTAATGTTTTGGATTCTAGAAAGATGAAATTTCAAATTGAAATCTGAACTTGAAAGCAGAGTTTGAGGGAAATTTCTGGAAGCTCAAACTTATTATTCAAGGCATATTGATGCCTTTTTATAGGCACAAACTAGAGTAGAAGGTTCGAGAAGACACTCACACTTTTTCCCTTTTCTTATTTTCAGATTTCTTTTATTCAACCTTTTATTTTTAACTTTTTTTTCAAGTTACTGCAATTCAAATGCAGAAACTTACACTAAGACCCACTTCTAAAAGGTCCTAGTGTATTCTTTATCTATGAAAGTACCTATACTACCCTTGCCTTAGTTTTGAATTTACTATTTCTAACAAAATTGCCATTCTCCAACAATACCCTTTAGTTATACTGGAATTACTAACCAAATTCAACCCCAGTGATTAAACCCCCAATTCATTTTCCTGGCTGTCTTAACTATGATTAATCAACTGCTTGAGTTCTTTTCTTTTTCTCTAATCCTAAGATGAATTATGAAAACTAGCAAACAATTCTAACTACCAATTGATAAGAAAACTTAATTTAACTAATTATCTAATAAAATTAGGGTTAAAGATAAATCATTTATCATCAAGCAAGATCAAACCAACCACTAATTACAAAATCATAAGAACCAATTAAACTAACAGAAATAAAACAAATCTTTCACTAATCAGGAAATTTAAGAAAAATTATATGTTTCAGCCATTCACGAACTTATTTAAAACACAATATTACTAAGATCAATCAATGAATTTCAATAGAGGTAACCCAGGATTATCAAGCTGAAATAAAAAAAAATAAAAAAAGAGAGAAGACTGTCCGCTAAAAATAAAAGAAAAAATAACAGAGGAAGAAAACTTACTAAATCCCAATGTTCATGAACTCTAAGAAGCTACAGCAAGGTCTAACTTGAACTTGACTTCGGAGACCAAACCCAAGATTTGAAATTTGGGGCGGCCTGGTGAGATTTGAAGGAAATAACCCCATATTTGTGGAAAGGAGGATGAGGAGACTATCTGGTGAAAGTTTGGAGTCGTTTGGTGAATTTGTGACTTGGCCGGATTTTAGATTTGATATTCGAGGTAATTGATGGGGATTTGACGGAAACCGGTTTGATGATTACAAAGAGAAGGTGAAGAAGGGTGTGGGGTATAATTTTGGATTCGATTGGAGTTGCGCCGCCGCCGGCGACGATTTCTGGCTGGCGGCGATGGGCGGATGATGGCGGAGAAGGGCGGAATTAGGGTGGGCGATCAATAGAATTACAGGAAAGGGAGGGGTACGAGGAGGCATCAAGGTGAATGGTGGTGGAATGACGCGGTCCAAGGTAAAGTGGAGGCGAAGAAGGCGGTTTTTGCTAAGATTGCAAAGAGCACGAGTGAGGAGGATAGGAGAGTGTACAGAGAGCGCTATAAGATGGCGAGAAAAGAGGCAAAATTGGCGGTCTCGGAAGCTAAAAATGCGGCGTTTAGTCGCATGTACGAGGAATTATGGGAGAAAGGCGGGGACAAGAAGTTATTCAGGCTGGCTAAAGTGAGGGAGAAAAAGCGCGAGACCTAGACCAGGTTAGGTGCATCAAGGACGAGGATGGTCGAGTTCTGATAGGGGAGGCCCTAGTTCAACAAAGGTGGCAAGCGTATTTCCGTGACCTGCTAAACGAGGACGGGGATCAACACGTAGACCTAGGGGAGCTGAGATATTCTGAGCGTCATAGGGACCTTGGGTTCTGTAGGCGCATTAGGGTGGAGGAGGTCGTGGGGGCTTTGCGTAGGATGAGTAGGGGCCGAGCGACCGGGCCCGACGAAATTCCAGTGGAGTTTTGGAAATGCATGGGTAGGACAGGAGTCGAGTGGCTAGCCAGGTTGTTCAATGTGATCTTCAGGACGAAAAAGATGCCAGAGGAGTGGAGGTGGAGCACAATTGTGCCCGTGTATAAGAACAAATGGGATATCCAATGTTGTAACAACTATAGTGGTATCAAATTACTAAGCCACACCATGAAAGTCTGGGAACGGGTGATTGAGGCTAGGGTGAGGGGGATGGTGTCTATATCCGTGAACCAATTCGGTTTCATGCCGGGCCGCTCAACTATAGAAGCTATACACCTTGTCAGGAGACTGGTGGAAAAGTACAGGGACAAGAAGAAGGACCTGCACATGGTGTTCATCGACTTAGAGAAGGCATATGACAAGGTCCCAAGAGAGGTGCTATGGAGGTGCCTGGAGGCGAAGAGCGTGCCGGAAGCCTATATCAGAGTGATCAAGGACATGTATGACGGAGCTAAGACGAGGGTTAGGACGGTGGGTGGCGACTCAGACCACTTCCCGGTGGTTATGTGGCTTCACCAAGGATCCGCGCTCAGCCCTCTCTTATTTGTTTTGGTGATGGATGCTCTAACCCGTCATATCCAAAGGGATATGCCTTGGTGTATGCTATTCGCTGACGATATTGTCTTGATAGACGAGACGAGAGTCGGGTTTAACGAAAGGTTGGAAGCCTGGAGATGGACACTCGAGTCAAAGGGTTTCAAACTAAGCAGGTCTAAGACTGAATACCTGGAGTGCAAGTTTAGCGCCGAGCGGAGCGAAGATGAAGCTGGAAGGGAAGTGATGCTCGGTTTCCAGGTCATCGTCAAGAAGGACAGTTTCAGATATCTTGGGTCGATAATTCAGGGGGACGGAGAGATTGACGGGGATGTTACTCACCGTATAGCGGCTGGGTGATCGAAATGGAGGCTTGCTTCGGGAGTCTTGTGTGACAAGAAAGTGCCACAGAAACTCAAGGGGAGGTTTTATAGAGCCGTGGTAAGACCAGCCATGCTGTACGGGGCGGAGTGCTGGCCGGTGAAGAACTCCCATGTTCAGAGAATGAAGGTCGCAGAGATGAGGATGCTCAGGTGGATGTGCGGGCTCACCGGGTTGGATAGGGTTAGGAATGAAGTTATTCGGGAGAAGGTGGGGGTGGCCCCAGTGGATGAGAAGCTGCGAGAAGCGAGACTCAGGTGGTTCGGACATGTGCGGAGGAGAAGCCCCGATGCCTCTGTGAGGAGTTGCGAGCGGCTGACGGTGGTTGGCGCGTGTCGCGGTAGAGGGAGGCCCAAGAGGTATTGGGGAGAGGTGATTAGGCATGATATGGCTATCATGCGGATTTCCGAGGACATGGCCCTTGATAGGAACGCCTGGAGGTCTAGTATCAGGACTGTAGGATAGAGACTTCTAGTATTACACGCTCTCCTCCCGCGGGGTAGGATCGGGGTGTGGGGATTCACCCATATAGGCTTGATTTATTGTATAGCATACCATTTTCTTATTGTAAGGTTTTACTAATGCCCTATGTTTTGTTCCTGTGTATCCTGTCCTTCTATATGTCAGGATATTTTTTGTCTTTGTTTATTCATATATTTATGTGATTTATGCTAACATCACTAATGCTTGTCCTTTTTCTTTTGTTTTTTTCTTTTCTTTTCTCTTCTTGTCTTTGCGCCGAGGGTCGATTGGAAACAGCCTCCCTGCTCTATCGAGCAGAGGTAAGGCCTGCGTACATATTACCCTCCCCAGACCCCACCCCGTGGGACTATACTGAGTAGTTGTTGTTGTTGTTGGAGGGGTACGAGGAGGCTGTATCATGTCTAGGGTTTATAAAATATTTTTAGACATTAATATTAAAATCCAATATTGATCAAGGGTCGTTGGATTAATCAATATGAAGATTTGTTTGACACCAAACGGTGTCGTTTCAGGCATTTGGACCGGACTGGGTCGGAACTAATTGAGCCAGTCTTGGGGCGTGTTTGGGCTAGGTGTGGCTGATGGAGGTTTTGATGGTTTGGGCCACAAACCTTCTTGCAAAAATGGCCCCAATTGATTTTCTTACAAGACCAGATTTGATTCAAGCCTCATCTTATTTCTTTTATTCCCTAATTTTTGTTTGCTTATCATTTTATATATTTTTCTGATTTTATAAAATTCTGAGATTAAATTAACAATTAAACTAAAACTAATTAATGCCTAAAATCTACTTAATAACTATTTGGTAACAATTTTCAATTAAAGCAATAAAATGAATAATTTTTAATTTTTCTTTAAATTTTTCTAAAATGAATTAATACCTACTTAATACTAAAATGTGAAATTAAATTCCTAATGCAAATGCATATTTTTGTATTTTTTAAAATAAATTATTATGCAACCAATTAACACAAAAAATGAAATAATTATAAAAAAATGACACCAAAATACACAAAAATTGTAAAAAAAAAGAAAATTATTTTGTTTGAATTGTTGGGAATAATTTACTTAGGAAAAACTTTACGTGCTCACACTATTTAGTTAGAGAACTCGGATGTAAATTCCGGTGATTTGATTAGTTTCGGGGGATGATTTGTACCTTAGGAGTGTGATCGGAAATGATTTTGGAGGTCCAGCGTAGAATTAGGCTTGAATTGGCAAAGTTAGTATTTTTTGCAAATTCTGGTTGGTAGGTGAGATTTTAGTTCGAGGGTCAGAATGGCATTCCGAGAGTTTCAGTAGCTCCATTAGGTAATTTTGGATATGTGTGTAAAATTTCAGGTCATTCGGACGTCGTTTGATCGGGTTTTTTTTTTATCAAATGCGAGTTTTAAAAGTTTTGGTTGAACTTAGGCTTTGATTTGAGGAAATTTGATAATTTTGATGTTAACTATAGTGTTTTGATGGTTCAGGCAAGTTTGAGTAAGGCATTGGTCACATATGTGTTTTTGGTTGAGGTCCCAGGGGCCTCGGGATGAGTTCGGGTGGTTAAACGGAGAGTTTTAGAGTTTTGGCATGTTTTAAGGTTGCTCGTATCTGGTATTTTTGCATCTGCGAAAAAGGGACCGCAGAGGCGGTTCCACAGATGCGGTAAGGAAGGACGCTGGTGCGATTTTGGGGCTCCTGGCATTTTCAGCAAAAGCGAACTAGAGTCCGCATAAGCGGTCACCGCAGAAGCGGTTATGGATCGCAGAAGTGGTCCTGGGTGATTTAAGAAAAACTACATAAGCAATGGAAAGGCTGCAGAAATGGTATTTTGGTCGTAGAAGCGAAAAGGACTAGGCAGAACCATTTAACTTAACCTTCTCGAATTTTTGAAACAACACAACATTTCCACTTCGGACTAAGAGGATTTTGGGCGATTTTGAAGATGGTTTCGAGGGCTTTCATTAGGTATGGATTCTTGAATTTAGAATACGTTATTATGGTGAAAAACCATGGATTAACGCTGAAAATCTGAGGAATTAAAGGTTAAAAATGGAGATTAGGGCTTGAAACTTAAGAGAGTTAAACTAGAGATTTGAGAGGTCAAAGGGACTTCGATTCTCTTGAATTTGATATGTATAGACTCGTGGCGAGATAAGGAACATTTTGGTATAAAAATTTCTGACTTTCGAGAAGTGGGCCCGAGGCTCGGCTTTTGCCAACATCGAGATTTTTGGTATTTTTTGAGTATTTTCGTTTGGGTTATGTTTCTTTTGCATATTATAACGTATTCCTTATAGTTTTGATCAGATTCGGTGCGTGAGGAGGTCGATTCGAGAGGAAAAGGCATAGCGAGCTAGACTTGTGGCTGGCTTGACGTGAGTAATAAATGTAGATGATGACCTGAGAGTTTGAAACCCCGGTATATCACACTGTAATGCTATATTGAGGTGAGACACGTACCCTATGACGAGTGCAGGGTCGTTATTGGGAACTATGGCTTATTTTGTCCCGAGTGATGTTCATACTATATTCGTGACTAGAGATTATTTGGTAAACATCCTACTTGGATTTTATTGATATACTTGGGTTGTGTGTCGATTAATTGAATCTTTTAGGGATTATTATCACTGCATCCATGATACTTTGCATGTTATATGACTTTAGTCCTGAGTTAAATGCTATTTCGAAATGTTTAGTCATATTTTTAAAGTTTTAAAAACATAAACTATATTTCCTAATGTTGGAACTGAGAATTTATAACTATAGTTTGTCGTGTGGCTTACATGCATATTCTGGACTGGGTGTGGATCAGATTGCACCCCACATCGATGATACGATGATATTGCGCTTGGGCTGTAGGAGTCCCTCTGGAGTCTGAACCTCCATAGTGAGCACGGGTACCCAAATGGATCGGGTCACGCTCCGCAGCGGTCATGTGCATTGCATTGCATTCATACATTGATATTTGCATGTCACTGTTTTGTTGCCATTTTCGTTGTTAATTGTGTTAAACCGTTGGCTGTAGCTTTACATTGTAGTATTTCGTGTATTCTCATCTTCAGTCATTATATATGCCTATTACTCACTGAGTTGGAAGTACTCGCTTTACTCCCTGCACCATGTGTGCAGATTCAGGTCTTCCGGAAGCTTAGTTGAGTTGTGTGCTGCTTCCTAGAGTTTTCAAGAGTTGTCGAGGTAGTTGCCTGACATCTGCAGGACCTGACTCCTCCCCTTATCCCTTTCATCTTTCCGTATTCTAGAATTCTGTACTATTGTGGATTTACTACTGTGTTTCATACAGAGGCTCTAGACTCGTGACCCCAAGTCTTTTGGGAGATGTTAATATGACATTGTTTCCGTACTGTTTCTATTTAATTATCCTATTAGAAGACTTGTTAAACTGTAATTTAATACTGTTAATCGGTAATTGGTTGTGTGATTGGGTTGTGAGTGTTAGTTGGTCGGGCTTGCCTAGTAATTGTTGTTGGACGCCATCACGACCGGGATTGGGGTCGTGTCACGACCCCAAATCCGGTCGTGATGGCGCCCAGCATACTGCTAGGCCAGCCCGACCAATCAACAACAATCATAGAGCTATGAGCTCGCCTTATCCCATTTAAGCATATCAATTGTAAAATAACAGTGATGTATATATCGAAACAGGGGAACCAAGTCCCAATGCATACCAACTCCCATAGACCGAAGGGTCAAGAGTCATGAGCCTCTACGGAATATACAAGTGTAAATAGTGAATATAACTGTGCACAAGTGTGGGGTGATCAGAACAAAATATAGACAAACTGGAGAATCAGGTCCTGCGAACGCTGGCAGCTACCTCGACCTGTCCAAAAGCACTCCCGAGCCGCAATGGAATCAGCTCTGCTGTAATGTACCTGGATCTACACACAAGGTGCAGGGAGTCGGGTGTGAGTACTTCCAACTCAGCGGTAATAAAAGTAAATAATGCTGAAGGGAAGAAAACCACGCAAGGCACTATCTCTTGCTACACAATACAGAACTATCATAAAACTTCAAAACACTATCATTTTATTCCTTTTCAGCATATGTGAGTAGATTATTTAGAAATCTCAATTTTTAGCTACTTTCTTTCATTATAACATACCAATACCCGGGAGAATCTCAAGCAGTGCAAGTCAGCACTCAAATCAGCCTCTCGGGCTCAGCACTCCTTATCAACTTACACCAGGAGATCTGGTCAATAAGGCAACTAATGCATTTGTGCCAGTAATGTATGAGTGTCGAATGTTATGCCACGTAGTACACGTAAACCAATGTATGTATGCCATGCAATGCATATGACCGCTACGGCGTGTAGCCCGATCCTATTTGGGTACCCGTGCTCACTGTGGGGGTTCAGACTCCGGAGGGGCTCCTACAGCCCAAGCACAATATTAATATCACACCTGCTGCGGCGCGCAACCCGATCCATATACCACTGCGGCGTGCAGTCCGATCCATGCATGTGTATGCATATGCTCACATGAATGTCATGCCCTAACATATGGCCCTCGGCCCCAATCAGTCTAACAATTAATCAAGAAAGCCCTACGGGCAACAATATCATATCAGCTCACAGCTAAAAATGTTATTAAGACCTTGTTCAAGTTTTTCATAACCTTATAAAAATGCTGAATAGCAAAATACCATTTTAAACCTTAAATTTAGAATAAAATATGCACAGTGTTATCAAAACAATGATATCAATCCCTGAAGGATTCAAATAATTGGCACGAAGCCCAAACATGATAATTAATCCAATTCATTTCAACAATTAGGTGTTATTATTTATTACGCGGGACGGACCAAGTCACGATCCCCAATGGTGCTCTACCCCACGCCCGTTATCCGGCGTGCAAGTCACCTCAACACAGAGCACTAAGATGTGCAAGTCCGGGGTTTACTAACCCTCACGACATCATTTACAAGTATTACCCACCTCGAACCGACAAAAACTCATGCCCGCGACACCTTAGCTCCTCGAACCGGCATCCACGCACGTCAAAACTAGTCAAAATCAGTACAAATATATCAAAATAGACTAATGGAACATAACCCAATCGAAAGAACTCGAAAAATATCAAAAATCACGAAATTGGCAAAACCCGAGCCCCGGGCCCACATCTCAAAAAATTCTGAAATTCACATTTTCGGAATCCTCATCTCGCCACGAGTCCGTACATACCAAGAACTCCCAATTCGGACCACAAATGGTCCTTCAAATCCTAAATTTAAGGTTTTTTTGCTCCAAGCCCTATTTTCTTGATTTTTAGCTATAGATTCATGAATTCCATGGATGATTCTTGTATAAAAACATGTATTTAACTCATAAAACTTACCTCCAACGATTCCCCGTCGAAATCCCTTCAATTCCCGTCCAAAAGCTCTCAAGAACGGCCAAAAATGGTGGAAAAATGGGTTGTTTTCGCGACTGAAATGTTTTTAACATTCCGTCCGGTACTGTAGTGTCACGACCCTAGTTCACCAATCGTGAACATGTCGTGATGGCACCCAGCCCCCACGACTAGGTAAGCCAAGCACATTGCGGAAAATACAAATTATGAACATTCAATAATAAATAGCGGAAAAATAATATGAAAGGGGATGTAATCCGTGCCGCTTGGCACATACACCCGTCAAAACACACTGTTCTCTGCAATTTTTCTGCTGCATTTTTCAACTCAAAAATTCCCGTTAGCCATCCGAAATCACCCCGAGGCCCCCGGGACCTCAATCAAAGCCACGAGTATATCACATTACCTCATTCAAACTTGCTCATAACATAAAAACACCATCCTAAACATCAAAATCACCAATTACACACTAATTCAAGCCTAAGTTTCTTCAAAATTTCCGAATTGCTCATTCAATCAAAAACCCGACCAAACGACGTCCGAATGACCTGAAAATTTGCAGGCATATCCAAAATCACCTGACGGAGCTACTGCAACTGTCGGAATTCCATTCCGACTCCCGGATCAAAATCTCACCTCCCATCCGGTTTTCGCCAAAATTCAACCTTAGCCAATTCAAGCCTAAAACTACACCGGACCTCCAAATTCAATTCCGATTGCTCTCTTAAGTCATAAATGATCCCCCGAAACTAGTCGAATCATCAGAATCTGATTCCGAGCACTCTAACTCGATAGTCAACTCTAGGTTGACTTTCCATATTCAAACTTCCTTCAAACATGCTATTTGCTTCATTTTCAATTCAATTCATTCCTAACTCATTCGATAGGTTCTAACACTGATATAAAAGCATAAGATATGTAAATGCAAGGTAACGGGGTGGAAATTCCCGTAACGACGGGCCGAGTCGTTACATTCTCCCCAACTTAAACAAACGCTCGTCCTCGAGCGGACTCAGAGTTGTACTAGAAGCAACCCAATAGCTGAATGACCTTACCAAGCATATATTCGGGCGATCATACGTCACCCTATCTCACACAAGTCCGAAAACACCATATAGTCAAAATTTCACAGCCCATCTGAACCATAAATCACATTGTACTTTCTGAAATCATATGCCAAATGCAAATCTCATGCCTATACTCGGGATACACTCGAATCCACTACCATAACCCATATTCACTACTCCGATTGAGATCATATGCTGTATTGACAACCCAAATCACTCGAGACGATAGTCTCTAATCACAACAACTGGCCACAATAACCAAATACTAGCTGAAAACTTCTTTCATTAGATAGAGTCTTATTCCAACACCTCCATATCCTGCCCACGGCAGCTGAAGCACGCGATATACCGAACCCATCTCTCAAGTTAACCATTCGTGAATCTATTTCACTTTTTAAAACTCATACCACGATAGGGTTCAGAGCCAAACCTCGATTTTTACCTTTCTAACAAGCTAAGATCCAATATGCTCGTATTCATTAATAACTCCAACGGTCATTTCGATTATAACACACCGCACTGGTTATATGAAACCTCAACACCGGCCTAAACCACGACGAGCACAACATGAACACACTCGAATCATGACAGCTCAAATCATGATAACTGTCTCCAGCAAAAGAGCTGCAATTCAATTCCTCTGTGCCATCATAACATAGAACTGAGATCGCGTCTCGCATTATAGAAATAGAGTACCCGAATCCTTCTCGAGAGGTCATAACATCACGTGGCCTTGCCAAGACTCGTGATTTTGTCCCAACATTATTACTCAAGCCACTAAGCTCAAAACGGTTAGCCACGCACACATCTAGGTCTTGAACCCAAGCAATCAACCTCACCCACGGTGAAACAATTAACGTATGCTATTAAATCCCGAAAGGACACAACCGATGTGTCATTCGCCAAGCGATACTTAAAACGATCCTTTCCTCAGAATCGAGGAAATATTGTATACCAGGTAGCATATAACTAACTATATTTTCACGATATTCTATTGCGGCGTGCAACCCGCTCCAATGACATACCCGTGGCGGCGTGCCACCCGATCCGGATACCATACATGTGGCGGCGTGCCACCCGATCCACGCATAAATCTCGCAAAAAAAGAAATGCATAACGAGTCAAATTTTCTCATTACAGCAAACATATATATAGAGCCTCAAGCTCGGCCACATGAAACGCATCTGACAAGGTTTCTCAATACTGGAACTGAATCAATGGTAGGTACCTCTACACTAACATCCGTCCCTACGATCCAACTGACAAGGCATTGCCTACCAGCCGTCCGCTGGTCCTGGGTACAACTACTCTGTTGGAGCATACTCTGATGCTCTCTGCTACGCAATTTGTGCCATTTTCCGACATAGTCCATACCACATTAGTCTAGACGACCGACTTATGTCAACCAGTCTGAAATAAGGTATCATAACCCAAATTCATCATATCAAGCTAAGAGAGAGCCACTAGGGCTTCCGATTTCCAATAATCACAAAACGGTGCCGATACACGCGATATACAACCACTCCATAGGCGGATTACGAGAACTTCTAGTCTCCAACACATATATAACACATGAATCGCTATACCTGGTTCCACACTCCACCGTACGAATACATAACGCACATCAAGCGTTCATTTATACCACGAAGGCCATTCAGGAATTTCATTATGCCATTTACAACTCAATCATCACTGTCAATCTAACAAGAGGATACCACCACACCACTAAATATTATCAGTTTATATTACCGTGTCCTTTTGGACCATATACCCTGCCAAATTACTAGAATAGCAGTACCATTTTCCTTAAATCACCAGAAAGATCGATTCTTAAATCACCTGCAGCTGTCCGCGCTGCTCAATAATTTTATTGACTTCCCATATATTATGAACTGATCTCAAAACCTAGAATATATCATTATCAACTTTCCATAACACATCGTGTATACCATGTCACACTAGGACAACATGGAAATCCATATCCTTTTCCTCCGCCGCAAACATCGGCGCACTCAACTAGTCAAGGACTTTCATGATCCCATATAAAGAAAACTCATTACACATTCCACGCTTCGCATACCGACAGAAGTATACTCATTTTCAAACCATGATAAAACACATCACAAACTCTTCATTCCCATTCGTTGCATAAGTTTAACTGCCAGGACTGAGTCCTTATACCCATATCAAGTTACACAACTGCCAGCACTCAAGAGCTTTGCTGCACAATGTCTGCAAGACTCATTACTTCAACCACATACCAGGAATCAATCGTATTCCTTTTTATACCATTCTGGTTTATTAACAAGTTGTTCCATTTACCCAGTTTCCTTTCTGATTCATCTCTAATTTCATATCAGTCTTTACTGTAGTACGACAATGCCTCAACACTTTTTACCACACAAGACTCGTACACAAGACCACACGGTCTAAGACCCATAGGCCACTGAATACTCTCTCAATGTTTCCCAAAAGTACCACATTCTACCACACTTTCATTTGATGAACTTCCCGCGATTTTTTTTTTTAAATTGTTATCATTACTTCCCCATTCGGATACCTAGAATCCCATCATTCACATGATATAACACAAGCCTTGATCTTCTCTAACGAAACCGCCATCTTTAGCCACATACACAAATCTTAAGGCACTTGACTGTTACAAGCAAAATCTTGAACACTGCAAAACCATTCTCGGACATCATTCACCCTTATTCAGCTGTAATTCAACTGTCCTATTGAGTAGGACCACTCGTGCCTTGTTAGAACTCTGACAATGCAGATCATGATTACATACAAACACAATCAGCTATCTTTCTTTTCTATATGGTGAATATTCTTTACCAACAGCAGTTCAAAACACCCTAGTACTTCATCAGATCTACGAAGCACCATAACCTTTACCAGAATTTCCCAACATACTTAGAGACAGAATCAACATAGCACACAATAGTGCAATCGGTTAATCAATAGCAACCTCCCCAACTTAGCTCGAAGCCATTCATCAAAGCACTTTCAACCACTCATATCATTATTAATCAAGTGATGCCGAAATGTTAATATGAGATTAAACTCAAGTCATTTACAAGCTTCGGCGGAGATTCGAATCATCAGAAATATTAACTCTTTTGCAATTCTTGCATTCATTCACACACAACAGTTACGCCGCCTCTTTAGGTGATAAAATCTTTTCTAAGTCCCAAATTTTCCAAAAATTTCGGCAGAGTTCCCTTTGTAAATTGGCCTATCCACCTGCCAGAGAATCACCAAAACCATCCTAGCAATACATTCACAATGCATATCGACAACATTAGTCTCAATACTACACAAATCATATTATCATATTTGGTACATGAACATGCGTTGTACCTGCTCGAATCATAACACATATCAACTACCTTTCAATTACACATGAGAACCAATCCACCTATCTCGCCTTAATTTAGCATTTCAGCACAATACCTTCCACCAGGATACACATAGCATAATCATTTTAGTCTTCCTGAGTTTGAACTCGTTCCACTACATATAAGGCCCTTATATTACTGAGCGCTCGATGCATACACAGACGTGCGGAAGGAATTTCAAAAGCATATCTCAAGCTGAATCAAGTGCGCACGATAAGAATTCCAAGAAATGTGAAGTGTTTCCTAAAGGTTCGCAGCCTCTCGAGGATAAGTACAAGCGTCCCCGTACCGATCCACAAGACTCTACTAACCGGCTCAAGACTCATGAGGCCTAGTAAACCTAGGCTCTGATACCAACTTTGTCACGACCCCAAATCCAGTCGTGATGGCGCCCAACACACTGCTAGGCCAGCCCGACCAATCAACAACAATCATAGAGCTATGAGCTCGCCTTATCCCATTTAAGCATATCAATTGTAAAATAACAGTGATGTATATATCGAAACAGGGGAACCAAGTCCCAATGCATACCAACTCCCATAGACCGAAGGGTCAAGAGTCATGAGCCTCTACGGAATATACAAGTGTAAATAGTGAATATAACTGTGCACAAGTGTGGGATGATCAGAACAAAATATAGACAAACTGGAGAATCAGGTCATGCGAACGCTGACAGCTACCTCGACTGTCCAAAAGCACTCCCGAGCCGCAATGGAATCAGCTCTGCTGTAATGTACCTGGATCTACACACAAGGTGCAGGGAGTCGGGTGTGAGGACTTCCAACTCAGCGGTAATAAAAGTAAATAATGCTGAAGGGAAGAAAACCACGCAAGGCACTATCTCTTGCTACACAATACAGAACTATCATAAAACTTCAAAACACTATCATTTTATTCCTTTTCAGCATATGTGAGTAGATTATTTAGAAATCTCAATTTTTAGCTACTTTCTTTCATTATAACATACCAATACCGGGGAGAATCTCAAGCAGTGCAAGTCAGCACTCAAATCAGCCTCTCGGGCTCAGCACTCCTTAACAATTTATACCAGGAGATCTGGTCAATAAAGCAACAAATGCACATGTGCCAGTAAAGTATGAGTGCTGAATGTTATGCCACGTAGTACACGTAAACCAATGTATGTATGCCATGCAATGCATATGACCGCTACGGCGTGTAGCCCGATCCTATTTGGGTACCCGTGCTCACTGTGGGGGTTCAGACTCCGGAGGGGCTCCTACAGCCCAAGCACAATATTAATATCACACCTGCTGCGGCGCGCAACCCGATCCGTATACCACTGCGGCGTGCAGTCCGATCCATGCATGTGTATGCATATGCTCACATGAAATGTCATGCCCTAACATATGGCCCTCGGCCCCAATCAGTCTAACAAATAATCAAGAAAGCCCTACGAGCAACAATATCATATTAGCTCACAACTAAAAATGTTATTAAGACCTTGTTCAAGTTTTTCATAACCTTATAAAAATGCTGAATAGCAAAAATACCATTTTAAACCTTAAATTTAGAATAAAATATGCACAGTGTTATCAAAACAGTGATACCAATCCCTGAAGGATTCAAATAATTGGCACGAAGCCCAAACATGATAATTAATCCAATTCATTTCAACAATTAGGTGTTATTATTTATTACGCGGGACGGACCAAGTCACGATCCCCAATGGTGCTCTACCCCACGCCCGTTATCCGGCGTGCAAGTCACCTCAACACAGCACTAAGATGTGCAAGTCCGGGGTTTACTAACCCTCACGACATCATTTACAAGTATTACCCACCTCGAACCGACAAAAACTCATGCCCGCGACACCTTAGCTCCTCGAACCGGCATCCACGCACGTCAAAACTAGTCAAAATCAGTACAAATATATCAAAATAGACTAATGGAACATAACCCAATCGAAAGAACTCGAAAAATATCAAAAATCACGAAATTGGCAAAACCCGAGCCCCGGGCCCACATCTCAAAAAATTCTGAAATTCACATTTTCGGAATCCTCATCTCGCCACGAGTCCGTACATACCAAGAACTCCCAATTCGGACCACAAATGGTCCTTCAAATCCTAAATTTAAGGTTTTTTTCTCCAAGCCCTATTTTCTTGATTTTTAGCTATAGATTCATGAATTCCATGGATGATTCTTGTATAAAAACATGTATTTAACTCATAAAACTTACCTCCAATGATTCCCCATCGAAATCCCTTCAATTCCCGTCCAAAAGCTCTCAAGAACGGCCAAAAATGGTGGAAAAATGGGTTGTTTTCGCGACTGAAATGTTTTTAACATTCTGTCCGGTACTGTAGCTAACACTATGCGATCGCATCAGAGCATTGCGATCGCATAGAACAAACTCTCCGGGCACTGTAGCTAACACTATGCGATTGCATAGAACAAAATCCTGGGTACTGTAGCTAACACTATGCGATTGCATAGAACAAAATCCTGGGTACTGTAGCTAACACTATGCGATCGCATCAGAGCATTGCGATCGCATAGAACAAAATTTCTCCGCAATTTTTCTGCTGCATTTTTCAACTCAAAAATTCCCGTTAGCCATCCGAAATCACCCCGAGGCCCCGGGACCTCAATCAAAGCCACCAATACATCACATTACCTCATTCAAACTTGCTCGTAACATAAAAACACCATCCTAAACATCAAAATCACCAATTACACACTAATTCAAGCCTAAGTTTCTTCAAAATTTCCGAATTGCTCATTCAATCAAAAACCCGACCAAACGACGTCCGAATGACCTCAAAATTTGCAGGCATATCCAAAATCACCTGACGGAGCTACTGCAACTGTCGGAATTCCATTCCGACTCCCGGATCAAAATCTCACCTCCCATCCGGTTTTCGCCAAAATTCAACCTTAGCCAATTCAAGCCTAAAACTACACCGGACCTCCAAATTCAATTCCGATTGCTCTCTTAAGTCATAAATGATCCCCCGAAACTAGTCGAATCATCAGAATCTGATTCCGAGCACTCTAACTCGATAGTCAACTCTAGGTTGACTTTCCATATTCAAACTTCCTTCAAACATGCTATTTGCTTCATTTTCAATTCAATTCATTCCTAACTCATTTGATAGGTTCTAACACTGATATAGAAGCATAAGATATGTAAATGCAAGGTAACGGGGTGGAAATTCCCGTAACGACGGGCCGGGTCGTTACAGGTCGTGACAAGTTCTTATGTGTTTACCTGTCTAGTTGTTTTTCCTCTATACTGTTGGCTGCTTAAAAGGTATTTATGAGATTTTCCTACTTAATTATATTTACTGACTGTTGTTATTCCTCTTATAGCTTAATATTGTGTTTAACGTGATTTTATATCGCTCAACCTTCATTTATTTTTATTACTCACTGAGTTAGAAGTATTCACTTTACTCCATGCACCTTGTATATAGATTCAAGTATTTCTGAACCCACTAACGGGTATTGGTTGCTCAAAGGCACAATCATCAGAGTTTAGTAAGGTAGTTGCGCGACGTTCGCAGCACTGCTTTTCTCCCTCTCGATTTCATTAGACTAGATTTAGTGTATTTTTTTTACTCTTATTGCATTTGGACCTTAGTAGATACTCATGACTAATGACACCCTGTTGTCGGCTGTGTTGGCTTTTATTTCCACAAATCATACTGTTAAATACTTATTTTGGAATTTTATTTCTAATTAAAAACATAGTAGTTGTTATTTTAATTGCTTAAAGTGAATTGGAAGTGAGTCGGTTGGCCGTGTCTTCACGAGAGGCGTCATCGATTGGGTTTACGGTCTTGACATAGTGTCAAATATCAAAATGGAGTCATACTGAAAAAAATAAATTCACTGGCTAAAGAATTATTTAAAATTTTAGATACCTGACTAAACTGAGTTTTTTAATTAAGGATAATATTTTTACTTCCATTATTATAAAAAAGATTATTATTGAAACATAAAGTTTTAGAAACTAAAATTTTAAAATAAAAATATTTTTTAAAAGATATCAACACACCAAATAAGAGTTCAAGTAGTAATACAAGAGTCCAATCGTATAGAGAATCCTTCATATTCTTAACCTTTGATTGTTTTGCCATAGATATGAGCTATTTTTTGCGTCCAGACTATTTTCAGGATCCAGTGACACTGGTACCAACAAAAAAAATAGAATTATAGCTGAGAAATTTAAGAAATGATTAATCTTTTTCATGTAGTGTTTCTTAATTAATATCCAATAATTATCTATATTTATCAGAAATGTTTAAATTCTAAGACTATTGACACATAATTCAAATAAACAAATACTGACATGATTAGTGTTCGTCTCTGCGTATCCGCAAGGGTGTTAATACTAGTTTGTTATGATAATAAAAATCTTGTATTTTCCACCTTCCTTTCTTATTGGCCATTCTATAGAAGTTCAAATTACTTGACCTTATGGTAAGTTGGTAACTAATGAAGAAGGTTCAATTTAATACCTTGCCCCGACAAATATGTGATATATATAAGATATCGACCAAAAATGTTCATATATTGCTTAAGGTGATCATATGTAGCTCAAAGAAAAATAATTTATCTTTTGAATAAAGGCAAAAGTTGCTAATAAAGTTGCACAACTTTTTGTATTATCACGGAATACAACCCAATAGCTTCTCCCCTCTCTTCACCAAATGACAAAGCAAAAACTTGTATCTTAAACAATGTCCATATTTGTCGCTTACGTTATCAATAACAGAATAATGGTAAAAAGCAGTTGGACACTTTCCTATATAATTTGAAAGAATATCAACTTGGAAGAGTTTATACGGGTGTTTATACGTAATAAAACTACATGGCGTCCACGCCAAGATGTCGACTAATAAAAATCTCAGAAGAACTAATAAAATTTTCAATATTGTATTCATCTTAAAAAGAAAGTTAATTTCAATTTTCGTTATCGTTACAAATAAAAATATGCATATATATGGCTTTTAGTATAGATGGCCTAACAATGATATTGTATGGCAAGTCATCCATTAATATAAAAAGCGGCAGCTGTAAGTAAATAAAATAGTAATTTTTCTGAAAAATAAAATAAAAAGTCAGTATAAATAATTCTGAAAATAATATTCGAATTTCAAAATAATCTTTAAACGTTGAAATAACAAATCGAGCCCACTAAATATACAGTGTATCCTTAAGTAAATTATTCCCCTCAAATACCCAAGGTTATGAAATATATCCTCCCAGGATAGAACGATTTAACTCACCGGAGTGTTGGTACCAAAAACGCCGATGATCAGTGAACCACTCGATGGCAGCAAAACAATCTGGAATTTTAGTGCATAAGAAGAAGAAGAAGATAATCAGAAAATTCGTAAGTAAATATTCTGGGATTGAAAGATCTATTTATAGCCAACTTGGTGATATTTCTGAAAAGGTTTACAACCTTTCAGTATAGTCATCACTGTTGGAATAGATGTGACCCTCTAAAGAGGTTTGCAACATTTCAGAGGGTCATTCGCGAGGAAAGTACTGCCTCCAAATTTATAGAATATTCCTGACTCAAAATATGTTCCTTAATTGGCAATTGTGAATTCCTTTAGATGCAAATGTTTTTCAGTTAAAAGAAAGGTGGGTTTTGAAATGTACATAGATGCTACCTACTGTTACCTTTTATAGGTAGAAGGTGCATGCGATTTTCAGCCTGAAATTCGAATAGTTTTTTTGAATTAGCTCACTCTAATAGCGGAATTGAACTATTACAATGCCACCTATTCTTTTGTGATACTCATTATAAATTTTTCACACCATAATACGTGTGCTTTTGAGGTTCGAGGTGGTATAGCCCGAGAGATAAAGTCATGCCGGCCTAAGCCCAAAAGTGATAGTAAGTGTCATGGGCTTTGGGTCTTCTTTTGACAAATATGGCATTAAAGTTGAATTTTCTTCACTACAATGGTGAGGCAAACCTCATGATGCAGAGGCCAAATTAAAGAGGTGAATGTAATTCCAATGACGGATAGCGGGTCAAGCAGAATTTGCAGACTTATAGGCTGATATGCCATTAAAAAAAGGGATACATATGTTATTTTAGGCGAATCTTACATCGAAAAGAGAGAGAAAAGCAAAAAGTTTTGAAAAGCATGACACAAGTTTACTTAGTACAGTATTTTTAAGATTTGAGGAGATTCAAAATGGTATAGCTCGAAAGATAAATATGTGTGAGCCTAAGTATGTGTGAGCCTAGGCACAAAGCGAACAATATACTGTATAGACTTGGGTCTTCACAACAAGCGACTTGGTGTGTAATTTTTCTTACAACATTATCACTTAAACTTTACTTTTGATACATATCACGTGCACTCTTTGCCTAAATGGTTTCTTTCCTTTATTCTCTCCACCTCTTCTTAAAAGAATAATTAATTGGAGATTAAAAAAGTAATAGCTTCTGTCCACCATATTATTATTTTTATTGAAAAGAAAAGCGGACCAATTATCAAAGGATAGATACTAGTATTTTATATTCCATAACTCTAAATTTAATAGTGGTCCAAATACTTATGATTCAGCTGAAAATTAATAGAGCTTAGCCGACCATAGCATTAGTTTAATCTTTACCAGCAGGAGTGTATCATCGGGCGGAGCTATCATTACTTGTTCGGAGAATTCAATAATTTTGACTCAAATTTTTATATTTATATTAAAATTATTTAATTTATATAAATAAATAATCAGAATCTAATAAATTATTTTTTTATAGATGAAAACTCATAAATTTAAAATTTGAGATTCGGCATTCATTGTCTTGCTCTAATTAATAATTGGTTGAATCTTTCTCGTGCCAACCGCATTGCATCATTCCATACATTAAAACTCAAAAAAGAGAAATGGGAATAGCTGACCAAAGCATTGGACAAGTGGTAAGATCCTGAAAGATATCTCTGCTGTATTTTTTTTTCTTTTTTCTCTGCTGTATTTAGATTTAATATTGGTAACTAAAAGCAATCATATACATTACCAACTGAAGCTCCAACCACAAACATCAAAATAGATACCACCACCACTTTATATTAACTTGCACAAAGATATTGTTAAAAAACTTATATTTGGTGGAAAATCAGAATATTTTTTTTGCCTCACTTGGTATTCGGTGTTTATATTGGAGCTCGATTTTATCCGAATTTATGTCGAAAAATCTGACATTAGGAGTAAAATGCTTCATAACAAAAAAGACTTCGTGCTCAAAAACTCAAACCCAAAAATTCTGATTAAAGATAGAAATACTTACCACTCCACTGCCACTCTTATCGTTGGAAGATCAGAACATTATTAGACTCCAGCGAACGTTTATGGATTATTGTGCGTTGAAGAAACTAGACAAAAGAAACCTGACCACTGAAATGGTATTATAGATACATCATGTTAAAACATTGTGTTTGCATTTTAAAATCAAATTTTAGGACAGTAATAAATATGCTTCCATCATTAATCCATATCTCGGGTTCTAAGTTTGAGAATAAAACTCTTTTTGATAAGAACATGTTTATCCCAAAATAGAACATTATGGATTTGGATTAACCAAATTAATATATCAACCCTAAAGACGTTATTGAACATACGGTTGGAGCTAGAATACCAGCTATAGGTTCGACAAAACTTAGTAACTTTTGCTCAACAGTGTATTTGTGTTAGAATTTTTTTAAATATAAATATTAACTTTAGAACCCAATTATTAGTACTTAAATTTGTTGTTCAAAAATTCATAAACATAAATTTGAAATTGTATAGGGCCAAATATGGCTTAACTATATGGAGCCGAACGCGGCCTTCCCCACGCGTACAAGTGATAAGAGCATGACCCCTCTCATACGTCCCTTACAGTGAGGGTGCAGTTTGGGCGTAAGAACATGAGCGATGTCGTTTGTGTTTGGACATCCCCTTTAAAAGGACGTCAACCACCCCTCAACGGTTTATTGTTTTAGTATGGAGGTCTCACCTCTATATAAAGGGAGGCTTTCATGTTGTAAAGGACCAAGTATTATTATCTAATAATACAACTCTCTCATTCTCTCTCTATTTCTTCTCTCAACCGTGACAAGCAATTACTCTTAAAGTTCTTCATTTTTAATATCTTGACATCATAATCACGTTGATCTTATACCTAAGTTCATTATATTTGATTACGATTTACCCTTTTCTTATTTTTTGATTGTTTCAAGCTTATAAAATAACAATTAACTTTCAAGCCAAACATAAATTCTGGTTCCTCTTCAACACAAGATGAAAAAAAGATACATGATAAGCTAAATTATTCCTCTTAGCTCATATTTCTTTAGATTCAAATCTATTTTTAAACTTGAGGGGCTGTTGATACAATTTCATATCCCTCGTACTTATCTACATGTTCCTAATTTAATAAAGGAAACAACTTGTACAGCTAGTTTATTTAGTTTAATTAATTGACATTATTGATTTAGAATCCTGTACTTTCATAGGAAAAGCAGCAACAAGGAATCCAGATATGCTTGAGAATCCTGTACTTTCATCTGACAAAGCAAATAAGAATTCCAGGTCTTCATGTGAAAACAACTGAAACCCATCCACACTTTCAAAGTACAGGAAAAAATGAATATATTAATCATCAACTCTGTTTTTATGTAGATACGCCGTGATTGTACCGAGTTGTGAACTCCAATCAGAAACATCGGTTGGCTCCACCAATGAACAGAGGAAGTGGCAAACATTGCATTTTGAAGTACAATTTATTCCTCGTAGTCCATAATAAGTGATCAATTTATTTTTAAGCACGCTCATTAAGAAAATATTAAATTCTATATACAATATTTATAATAGCTAAACAACCCCTAGTTAAACATTTAATGTGAAGAGTAAAAAAACATTTTAGGAATATATGTACATATGGGTTATTTTGTAAAAATAAATTGAACTCTTTGTTGATATATAGCTACACACTTATTTTAAAACAAAATGACAAAATAGATTGGTCACTTATTGTGAACCGAAGGAAGTAGTACATAACATCATTCAATAACAACCACAACGCTTCAATCCAAACTAATTAAAATCAGTAAGTTACCTCCAATTACAAACAAAATCGACCTATTTCTATTTAAACTATGATCATGAACAAAGTGCATAAATATACTCTTAAAAGATAAATGAATATAAGAAGTTGTGTTGTTGAATCTACGAAGATTTAGCAATCAACCATAGATTGATAAGAGAGAAATGAAGAGAATGAAGATGAAGAAGAATGAAACAGTTCCAATTACACAATTTTTGGTAACTTCCGCTATTTATAAATTCTGCCAATGACAAGCTTAACTAACTAACCATCTAACTAACTATCTAACTATTTACAATATTGCCATCTTTATTTAAGTTACTCTTATTTCCATCCCCCCTCCCCTTCAAGCTGGCAAGTACAAACACATTAAGTACTCCCAGCTTGCCAGTCAATGACACGTGTTTCTGGTAAGCCCTTTTGTCAATGTCTCTACTAATTGATCTTTTGAGGCAACGTGTTGTTTTCTGATTAGTCATATTTTTATCTTTTCCTAATAAAATAACAGTCTATTTCAATATGTTTAGTCATTTTATGATATACTGGGTTGGCAGCTATTTGCAAGGCTACTTTGTTGTCACAATACAAATCAACTGGTAATGCTACAACTGCTCATAAATTTTTAACAATCCAACCAACCAAACAACTTCGGAGACAGTAGTGGCCATACTCTTTTATTCAGCTTCTGTTGAACTTTTTGATAATGTATTTTGCTTCTTGAATTTTCATGAAACCAATCATTTACCATACTTGACAAAAGAAACTTGATATTGATCTTCTTGTGTTAGGATACAATGCCCAGTCTGCATCACAAAACACAGAGATTTTGTCTGACTTTTCACTATTGAACAACACTCCTAGTCATGGTTCCTTCCTTATGTACCTAGCAACCCTCACAGCTCCATTCCAAAGAGATTTTTAGGTTGTTGAAGGAACTATCTAAGTGTTTGGAGTGTGTATGCTATGTCAGGTCTTGTTAGAGTTAAGTAAAACAACTTTCCTATTAATCTTTGATACTGCCCCTTGTCACACCTCCTTTTTACGCACCCGCGAGGACGCGAGGGAGTTTTTCCAATTAAAGGACAATCGGGACGGGATTAGTTTATTTAATTCAGAGTCGCCACTTGGAAAAATAATGGTGTTCCAAGTCACCGGTTTAATCCCGAAACCGAGGAAATTTATGGCTCTGTAATACAGTCTGCGAAACTAGAAATCTGGATAAGGAATTCTGTTAACCCGGGAGAAGGTGTTAGGCACTCCCGGATTCCGTGGTTTTGGCACGGTCGCTCAATTGCAATTTTTGTTTCTATCTGATTCTTTTATATATTTTAACTATGTGCTTTCAATGTTCCGCTCTTATTTTTTAGAAGAATTGCGACGTTACGAAAACACATTTCGAGCCGCACCGTAACCAGTACGCCTGCGACTCTAATGTATTTCAGTTTCGCCGAGAGTAAGATTCGGGTCACATAAATGCACACCCGTATTCAGGAAAGTAATTTTATTTCAAGTCGTGCCTAAAGAGTCTACCGTCTTTATTAACTTCGGAAAAGACCGTGAAATTAACTAAACGGTCTTTCCAAGGCTAAGTTTTCACCACAACTGATTAGAGGGCCCCGCGATTGTATATTTGCGTTTGGCGAGGCTCATCTCATTATTATTAGGGCCGAGCCTAAGATGAACTATATTCTCTACTTGATTTATCTCTAACAAAGAAAAATGTTAATCGTTTATCATTACTAGTTCGATACTTTCTTTTACTTGGGCCATTCAATAGAGCCCCGACTCAAAATTGAACGCTAGAAGACGATTTACTATGCTCTTAAACTACTTAAACTTAGATTTTTATTCAAATCGGCTAAGCTAATTTGGTCAACAGAAAACTTTTGTTTTATTTAAGGAAAGAATATTGAACATGTTTCCGATTTTAATCTAATCTAATTGATAACCAGCTTTCGTGTAAAGGATCTAGATCATAGTAGACATACACGAGCTAAAGTGTACTGATAATCTAATAGCAACGGAGTGATACATCAATCGTCATGATTCCCCTTTTTGAACGAACTATAGACAAAACAGGATTTACACGCTTATTGTTACAATTAACTACTTGAACATTGAGCGTGGTACTTACTAATTCATAATTTTCGATCAAACTACCATCATTATGCCTCTATTTACCTCTACACTGGGTGTTAGTTATTATACACTTTTAACTTGAACAAATTGACACCTATAACAATATGTATTTCACTGATTCATCTATCTATTGCATAATGTGTTTCCAATAGACCATTTCTACTACAAAAGGCTAGGGAAATATGAAGTTAACACAGTTTACAACACATACACCTTATTACATATTCGGGTTCTCCTTAATGAGTACACATGTATTTAACTAAGTTTCATTGCTTCCATTCATGTCTACAACTTCAAGGCAGTAGTGAAATACCTGGAAATTGTCAAAGCAAGAGAAGGGAGATCAGTTAAGCCGGTGAAACACAGCAAACAGCAGACCAACAGCAACCAGTGGCAGTTACTGCCACTATATGCACAGCAACAGCAACAACCAAAAGAATAACAGCAACCAGTGGCCAACAACAATCCCAACAGCAGGATTAACAACCAATCGACACACCACAGCAAACAACACCAGGCAACAACCAGAAAATAGAACCAAAACAAAAGCCAAGATGCAATCACAGCAACAAAACCCCACCAGTGAAGCAAACCAACAACAGTAGCATGTGAGCTAAGGACTAACAGCAGAGACAACCACAACTAAAGGACCAACAACAACCACACAACAACCCCAGGCAGCAACAAACTCAATCACAGCAGTAGCAATGCAGCAGGAGATCAGTAACACCAACACAGGAACAACAAGCAACCAAATGACCAACACTCAGCCACTCCCAACTAAAACACACGAAAACAGTACCCAAAGGCCAATCGAAACAGTCTCTTGGCCTATACTTACTAGCTTTCTCTATCTATATTCTTGTGTATGTGCACTCTCAGCCCTTACTGTATGTATTTCAATGTTCTTTTCTCTCCAATTACTCTGGTTCTCTCCAATTCTCACTGTCTGCCTTTTGCTCTCCAAGTCTCTTATACTTATAGTTAAAAATGAACTCCCCAAGCCAAGAGAATCAGAAAACTCTAACATACAATAATCAACAGACACCCCCTCCCCATGCTCTGCCTGCCAGTCCAGTATATTCCCTGGGCAGACCCATCCCTTTGCCTAACCCATGCTCTGCCAGCCCACTATAAGTGCCTTATACCATTATTTTATCAACCAGTGCACTGGCAGTCATTAGCATTCAGGTGTGCCCTCCCTTAGTGATATTGTGCCCATGTGATTCCTACTTGACTGCCAGTGTTTTGCACAGTCATCATCCCTCATTAATCTATTACTTTACTTAGTTAATAACAGGCCTATCAGCTTAATGCTTTGCAGAAACTACCAGGAGTACAATTCATAGTCCTATTTTAATTCAAACAAATCAAGCCAATTCAATTCCTATTTCATAATGAACAATCAGTCAAACAACCAATTTAACTCCTAACGGCTATTCAATCAATGCTAATAAACAAGACATACGAAACTATTCTACCACATTGATTAGTTGACGACAAACATACACAATGGATATCAAATGAGTGACCTACAGATTCAATATGCTTCAAGCAGAATCAAGGGACCAAATCGAATACGGATTAAATGCTTGACGACCTTAATCGAACTGAATATACGATTCATTTTAACACTGAACATAGAAGGAAACGACCAAATAAAGAGGTCCATTGAAGATGGCCAGCATAATTTAAAGGATGAATAGAAAAAGAAGAACATGTTAAGCAAACTAAACTAACAATTAATTAGACCTTGATTACCAATGACAGCCGCACCAACGGGAAAGGCTCCAAAGCTTTACTCGACGGACCCGAGCTCGCCTCAGACTTTGCTCGCTTTGAGATCGAACGAACCTTAGTCGAAGTGTTCTTGAATAAAAACACTTCGATTAAGGCCCATTAGACCCCAAATCTTGATTCATTTGACAAATTTTAACATTTGATTTTCTAGGGTTCTTGAGGGTCCAAATTTGGGGCTTTACTGGTTCTGGTTAGATTCGAAGCAAACCAATGCCGGCGGGGGTACGAGGGAGGCCATGTGAGGGTTTGGGGTGAGTTTGGGGTGATTTGGCATAGGTTCGAGTTTGACTCGAATCTTCAAATGAAGATTCGAGGAGCTCCGGCATGATTCGAGGTTAGTGGAGGCTGGGTTCGTGATGGGGGAGGTGAGGGGAAGGGTTTGGCATTGGTTTGGTGGCGATTGGCCCACCGGAACCGCCGTGAGGCGATTTCCGGCAGGCGGAGTACGGTGGCGTTACGCTGGGTGTTTGAGAGCTCTGAGGGAGATGAAGGGAGAGGGGGGGTCTGGCTTGGGGGGGCGGGGTATGAAATGAGGGATATATACCAGAGATGAGATTGAATCCTGATCGTTGGATCATTTACGATCAACGATCAGGATCCCCTCACTTAAACCAAACGACGTCGTTTGGTTAAAGCATAGTCCGAGTGTATATTGGGATTAAATGATTAATCTGGGCCGTTGGATAATAAAATCCAACGGTCCAGATCAAGTGTTATACAGGCTGAGGCTGGACGGGTATTTGGGCTGGGTTAGAAGAAATCCGTTTGGGCCTGGCTTTTAGACTGAATTTGGCCCAGATCGGATATTATATGTGTATGTGTATATATATATATATGTATATATATACATATATATATATATATACACACATATGTATATACTAACCTATAACACCGCTATTTTTTACTACAATTAACGTGCACAATTACATATTGCCTAAAACGTAAATCACATGACTTCGATATCAAACACTAAAAATGCAAAACTTAACATATATTTTTTGTATTTTTAATTTAAATAAATAAACGTGCACACAAAAAGATACGATAACACAAAATCACAAAAGTCATACCCAACATGAAACTATTTTTATTTTTGAATTTTCTGGGAGTACTTCTCAAGTAAGGCAAAAATCACGTGCTCACAGCTGCCCCTCCTTTGCGCGTAAACACGCAGAGTTTTCGTGCAAAGATAAATGAGCGGATATAAGCGATTTTTGCCTATTCGAACACTCCGTATGAAGCATTTTGGAAAAGTTTTGACCGAACCTTGCTTCAAAGGTCTCCTACATATCCCTGGCTAAAAGGGAATCAGGTCAATGTAGTTCGGGAAGTTCTGGTAGCTGGGACTACCAGCCTGCTGCGATCTCGCTGTTACTGCTGTTGCCGCTGTTACTGCTGTTACCACTGCTCAGCCGATTTCCTTGTTACACCGCATTAGGCAACGAAAAACAAGAAGCTAGACTAAGTTACAGTACTACAAGTTCTTATCTATCCCTTTTTAACTTGATCTTGTCGCGCTCCTTGCCATCCTGTCTGACTTGGCGTTCCTTCCGATGCTTCTTCTCTTCTTATGAACTTGGATTCATGCCGGAAATTTCTGTTACATTCTACCGCTTTCCTCTACCAAATTAAACAGATCGCCACTCCATTCTCCAGGCGGGCTCCCTGACTTCAACTACAACTTCAAAGTTAAATCGCCACTCTATTCTCCAGGCGGGCTTCCTGACTTCAATTACTACTTCAACATTAAATCGCCCCTCCATTCTCCAGGCGGGCTCCCTGACTTCAACTACAACTTCAACATTAAATCGCCACTCCATTCTCCAGGCGGGCTTCCTGACTTCAACTACTACTTCAAAATTAAATCGCCACTCCATTCTCCAGGCGGGCTCCCTGACTTCGACTACAACTTCGACATTAAATCGCCACTCCATTCTCCAGGCGGGCTTCCTGACTTCAACTACAACTTCGACATTAAATCGCCACTCCATTCTCCAGGCGGGCTTCCTGACTTCAACTACTACTTCGAAACAAAATCGCCACTCCATTCTCCAGGCGGGCTCCCTGACTTCAACTACAACTTCAAGATTAAATCGCCACTCCATTCTCCAGGCGGGCTCCCTGACTTCAACTACAACTTCACTGATTTCATCCTATCTTGATTACCAGGCGGGCTCCCTGACTTCAACTACAACTTCACTGATTTCATCCTATCTTGATTACCTTCCTTGCCTCTTGTACCATTTCCTTCTTCCCGCATTGCCTCTCGGACCACCTTTTCTTCTGAATTATCCTGTCTTGGAATTGCTTTCCCCCGGTCGTATTACTTTTCTTCTGGCTGCTGGGGATATTTTTGGAACTGTTTACCCGCCTGCTGGGGGTGATGCTGCCGAGGAAGTATTCTTTGTTTCCTTCACCCCTCATTCTCTTCCTTCTTCCCCTACCTCTTCTGGGACTCACGCTTTTGTTTCCTTGATCAAATTATAGGATGTAATACTGCTGGGGGAATCTCGAAGCCATTTTTCTTTTCCCAATAACCGCTGGAGATGATACCCGGCTCAAGGATCACCCCATCTTGTGTTGCTTTCTACACTTATCCTCTGAGTCTTGCTTTCCAGAAAATTTTCGCAACAGGAGAAAATTTTCTGCCCCAGTGTGATAAACTTCCGGACGGTATGCTTTTCTGCCGTCGGACCCTCTTTTCCTGCTTTAAATCAAAGAAAAATTGTTAGTTTCAAAACGCCGCGAGTGGTCGTGCCACTCTTGTTGAGGCCATTCTCTTTCAGCTGCTTGGCCTCTCTCGAACTTTGAGGACGACGTTGACGCTTGCTCGGGAAGATGCTTTTTCCACGAACGACCTCTCATCTTTCCTTTTATTCCACTCTTTGGTTTGGTCCGACTCTTTTTAGCCGGTGATCTGTTGCGTGAAATCATCTTTCGGACATGCCACATGTGTCCATCATACTCCATAATTCTTGCGAACCTTCCACTCGGCCTGTCATCCCAATCTCACTATCGTAACGACTTCTGTCTCATTGCCTTGTTCCATGCCTATTCACTTTCAATATACTGCTTTGGGAGACTTGGTAGTAAGCTTTGAAAAATCAATTTTCGAAAATGAAAGAAAAGAAAAGAATACTGACCGCAAATGACAAAAGAAGAGAAAAACTTTTCTGAACTCAAAAATAGGAAAACTTATCTGAATGTGTGCCTGATCCAATGGTTATGCCGCGCCTTCGAGATTAAACTACCCAGTCTATTCATATCAATCACTTTCTGATGCCGCGTTCTGCTAGAGGTAAACGGATGTCCAAACCTTGTCTCATGCAGACATCTTGCAACTATCTCGCCCTGTCACCTCACAGTGCCCTTCAAAGGGTTTTCACTAGTGAGATTCTCTCATTTCTCTCTATTTCCCGTCGCCTTAAGGTGCCCGTAAAAAGGTTTTCACCGTAAGACTCTCTCATTTTACTTCTCTCAACTTCCTTCGCCTTAAGGTGCCCGCGAGGGTTTTCACCGTTAAGACTCTCTCATTTATGCTTTCTTTCCTTGCGGCGGGGTATCACCCCTGAGATTCCCTCTAGAGCGTTATCCCCTTTCGGCTTGTGCATCTTGGATTCAATCGAGGGTCGGGATGTCACTCTTGGCCTTCGTTCACATGACTTGGCACTTTTCAAATACTGATCGAGAGGTCTTTCTGGTTCTTAATATGGTTTCTGCGCGTGGGGCTGAAGAAAGAGGTTTAGCCTCGACGGTTAGCTTATTACAACTTTCGGAATCCACACTATCTTTCCAACGAAACAATGACTTTTGCCCCAGTTTTGTTGCTTGGGGGATTTTTGATTTTTATTTTATTATGACCGAGCCGTGTGGCGCCTACGTATCCTTCTTGAGGAATCAGGTCGAACGTAGTTCACTTTTTCTTGTATTACTTCTTTGTTTCTTTTCTATTCTGTTACGCATCTTCCTTGATGATTCCGAAAGAGGGTATATGAAAGAATAATTAAAGCTCAAATGGGGAAACAAAGGTTAAAGTGTTTGGGTAGTAGAAAAATTGCCTCTCTGTCATTTCATTCTCCGAAAAATGCCAAATACACACAAACGAAACCAAACGTTGACAAATGCATCAAAGAATTACACATAATATCTCTTAACTGCATCGGAATTGATAGCCATATCGGTGCATCTTCCCTCGACATCAGTCAGACATAGAGCGCCGTTGGATAATACTCTAGTCACCACAAAAGGTCCCTGCCAATTTGGAGCGAACTTGCCTTTCGCTTCGGCCTGATGGGGTAGAACTCTCTTCAGCACATGCTGTCCCACTTCAAATCTCCCGGGACGTACCTTCTTGTTATATGCTCTCGCCATTCTCTTTTGATACAATTGGCCGTGACATACTGCTGTCAATCTCTTTTCATCGATCAAGCTCAATTGCTCTAATCGGGTTTTGACCCACTCGTCGTCGTCAATCTCAGCTTCAGCGACGATTCGGAGGGATGGAATCTCAACTTCTGCGGGTATTACCGCTTCAGTCCCGTATACCAACAAGTAAGGAGTTGCACCTACCGAAGTCCGGACGGTAGTGCGATAACCCAACAGCGCAAATGGTAACTTTTCATGCCACTGCCTAGACCCTTCTATCATCTTCCTCAATATCTTCTTTATGTTCTTGTTTGCCGCCTCGACCGCACCGTTTGCTTTTGGGCGATACGGTGTGGAATTTCGGTGTGTAATCTTGAACCGTTGACATACCTCTTTCATCAATCCACTGTTAAGATTTGCACCGTTATCTGTAATGATCATCTTTGGAATTCCAAACCTACAAATGATGTGGGAGTGTACGAAGTCCACCACCGCCTTTTTGGTCACCGATTTGAATGTTTTGGCCTCCACCCACTTGGTAAAATAATCAATCGTTACCAGAATGAACCTGTGACCATTGGAAGCCGCAGGCTCAATAGGTCCAATAACATCCATACCCCATGCGACAAACGGCCATGGTGCCGACATTGTATGCAATTCAGTCGGCGGAGAATGAATCAGATCTCCGTGTATCTGACACTGATGACATCTTCGCACGAAACTTATACAATCTCGCTCCATAGTGAGCCAATAGTATCCTGCTCGAAGAATCTTCTTTGCCAATACGTATCCGCTCATGTGTGGTCCGCAAACTCCCGAGTGTATATCCGTCATCACTGTTGTGGCTTGACTTGCATCTATACATCTCAACAATCCCAAATCCGGGGTCCTTTTGTATAGCACCCCTCCACTAAGGAAAAATCCGTTCGCCAACCGCCGAATAGCTCGCTTTTGATCTCCAGTTGCTTGTTCTGGGTATACTCCTAACCTGAGGTATTCCTTGACATCATGAAACCACGGCTCACCATCCACCTCTTCCTCTATCACATTACAATAAGCATGTTGATCCCGGATCTGGATATGTAACGGATCGACACGAACCTTGTCCGGGTGATGTAGCATCGACGCTAAAGTAGCCAACGCGTCGGCAACCTCATTATGCATCCTCGGGATGTGCCTGAATTCTACCGATCGAAAGCGTTTGGTCAAATCATGCAAACACTGACGATATGGGATAAGCTTTAAATCTCTGGTTTCCCATTCTCCCTGAATCTGATGTACCAGAAGGTCCGAGTCCCCCAAGACCAAGACGTCCCGTACATCCATGTCCACCGCTAATCGCAGCCCTAAGATACATGCCTCGTACTCAGCCATATTATTGGTACAGTGAAAACGCAGTTGAGCAGTAACAGGATAATGATGTCCTGTTTCAGATATAAGCACAGCCCCTACTCCGACTCCTTTTGCGTTTGCCGCTCCATCGAAGAAGAGCTTCCATCCCGGATCCTTGGTTAGTTCCAACCCCTCAATCCTGCAATACTTCCTCATCCGGAAAATACGTCCTCAAAGGTTCGTATTCGTCATCAACGGGATTTTCAGCCTAAGTGATCGGCCAGGGCTTGAGCTTTCATAGCCGTCCTCGTCACGTATATGATGTCGAATTCCGTAAGTAATATTTGCCACTTTGCTAACCTCCCCGTAGGCATGGGTTTCTGGAAAATATACTTCAACCGGATCCAACCGCGAAACGAGGTACGTGGTGTAAGAAGACAAGTAGTGTTTCAGCTTTTGGGCTACCCAAGTTAGTGCGCAACATGTCTTTTCCAGATGAGTGTATTTAACCTCATGGACCGTGAACTTCTTACCGAGGTAGTAAATGGCCCGTTCCTTCCTCGCCGGTAAGATCATGCCGCCCCAGTACACGCAGCCAAACGACTTCTCCAAGACCGTCGATAAAGAATCGTGGTCTACCCGGTTCAGGCCGAACTAGTACGGGTGGATTTGACGATACCCTTTGATCCGGTCAAACGCTTCTCGACATTCTTGCCGTCCATTCTATCGCGGCGTCTTTCTTCAATAGGCGGAATATGGGTTCACAAGTTGCCGTAAGCTGGGCAATAAACCTACCGATGTAATTCAACCTTCCCAACAGACTCATTACCTCTGTTTTATTCTTCGGCGGGGCTAACTCCTGAATGGACTTGATTTTGGATGGGTCCAACTCAATGCCCCGTCGGCTGACGATGAATCCTAGCAACTTTCCTGATGGAACTCCGAATGCGCATTTGGCCGGGTTGAGCTTGATGTCGTACCTTCGAAGTCTTTGAAAGAACTTCCTGAGGTCGGCAACATGGTCTTCTTGACGCCTAGACTTTATGATCACATCATCCACGTACACCTCAATTTCCTTGTGTATCATATCATGGAATACCGTAGTCATCGCCCTCATATAGGTTGCCCCTGCATTCTTCAAACCAAACGGCATCACTCGGTAGCAATAAGTCCCCTACGGTGTGATAAAAGCCGTCTTTTCTGCGTCCTCTTCATCCATCAAAATCTGATGATATCCCGCATAACAGTCCACAAAGGATCCAATTTCGCGTCCGGCGCAATTATCAATCAGGATATGGATATTGGGAAGTGGGAAGTTATCCTTAGGACTTGCCTTGTTGAGATTGCGATAGTCCACGCATACTCTGATCTTTCCGTCTTTCTTTGGCACCGGTACTACGTTAGCCAACCATTCAGGGTATCGAGTGACACGAATGACTTTCGCCCGCAACTGCTTGGTTACCTCCTCCTTAATCTTCACACTCATCTCCGTCTTGAATTTCCGCAGTTTTTGCTTGACGGGAGGATATGCCGGATCAGTGGGTAATCTATGAACCACTAGATCAGTGCTGAGTTCCGGCATGTCATCGTACGACCATGCGAAAATGTCTTTAAACTCCATGAGTGTTTTGATCAATTCTTCTCTCAGATTGGGTTCAATATGGACACTTATCCGGGTTTCTTTGACGTCATCAGCATTCCCTAGATTAACGGCCTCAGTATCATTTAAGTTCGGTTTGGGTTTTTCCTCGAAGTGACTTAATTCTTCACCGATTTCTTCTACGGCTTCATCATCGCCGTACTCCGACTCACTCTCGTCACTTCTTATTTCATGTGTTATTATTTCCAAACCCGATTGACTTTCTAGACTGGGTT
The DNA here is from genome assembly GCA_032618575.1 of Nicotiana noctiflora. NCBI lineage: Eukaryota > Viridiplantae > Streptophyta > Magnoliopsida > Solanales > Solanaceae > Nicotiana > Nicotiana noctiflora. The sequence goes on from JASVEL010013925.1 coordinate 90,268, forward strand.
GATTAATCTTTAAGCACGCCATATCATTAAGATCAGTTGCAAGAAGGCTGTTCAGAAAAGTAAAAAGAAGGAAAAAGATAAACAAAATTAGACACGAAGGAACCACATTTCATTAATGGGAATTGTACAAAGGGAAAACAAACTGCAAACTTAAATCAGAAATGAACTAAAAACAACGGGATTTTACTCCGGGGACAAACCCCCAACACAAAATTTCGAAAGAAAAACAATCCAAGACAAACTACCAAGACTCCTTCCGAACAGGGAGAGGAGTAGCCTTCCAGTTATTCAGTTTTGCCTTTGGTCCCACAAATTGTATCTCGGCATGACTGGATCCTTCACCATCTTCGAGCATACATACATCTGTGAATAGGTTTTCGAACTTCCTGAAGAACTCTTCGTCTGGCCCGACCGTAGGACCGGGAATCTTTGGCGCTGGATGTCCTCTTGCTCCGGACCTGACAAAAGATTGGGAAAGGCGTGGAACAGGCTTTGGGAGCACCCATGTCTTCTGCTTACTCCTCTTTGCTCGCCGGATGTCCTCTGAGGTTGGCTGGAATCCTAAGCCGAAGGTTCCCAAGTTTTCGACCACCGATACCGGTTGTATGATTCCTTGCAGAGATGCACCTAGCCCTTTACCGGGTACGAAACCATGTCGCAACATTTCATGCGCCACCATGACATCCGCAGTAATTGTTCCGTCGCCGGGAATACATTCCCCTTCCGGAACTCGGTGGGCGGACACCACATCGCAGACCTGATACACCCACGGCCCAACGTCTTCTTCTGTTTCAACAAAGGGAATGATGGTGCCTGATTGTGGATCGTTCTCTCCATGGACGACGATCTCCTGCTGGTCCCATTCAAACTTGACGAGCTGGTGTAAGCTGGACGGAACTGCTCTTGCGGCATGAATCCATGGTCGCCCTATTAGGAGGTTATATGACACCACCATGTCCAGCACCTGGAATTCCATGGTGAACTCCACCGGCCCGATTGTCAAGACTAGCACTATGTCACCAACCGACGCTTTGCCTCCTCCGTCGAACCCTCGGACACATACCCTGTTCTCGCGTACCCTGCCGATGTCTACCTTCAATTTGCCCAGTGTAGAGAGAGGACAAATGTTAGCACTGGACCCATTATCGACCAAGACTTTGGTAACCACCGCCTCTTCACACTTCACCGTAAGATATAAAGCCCTGTTATGCTCAGTGCCTTCCTCAGGCAACTCGTCATCGGTGAAAGTGATCCGATTTGCTTCGAAGATCCTATTGGTGATCTTCTCCAAATGGCTCACCGAGATTTTATCCGGTACATGTGCCTCATTCAGGACTTTCATCAATGCTTGCCGATGTTCTTCAGAATGTATCAGCAAGGATAGCAATGATATTTGCGCCGGAGTCTTCTTCAACTGCTCTAAGACGGAGTAGTCGTGCAGCTTCATCTTTTTCAAGAATTCTTCTGCTTCTTCATCAGTGACCGGCTTTTTCAATACCGCCGGAGTGGTCTTCCTCAATTCCGCAGGGGCAAAACATCTCCCCGAGCGGGTCAACCCCTGGGCTTCACAAACTTCCTCTTTCACCTCCTTTCCTCTGTAGGTCGTTGTAATCCGAGCATAATTCCATGGGACAGCCCGACTATCAGTTACTGGCAACTGTGTTGCCGGCTGGATGATGAAAGGATCCATTCGAACGCCTGCTACTGTCAAGATGGGCTTGATTGCTGCCCCTGGTACAACTATCTTGGCCGGCTTCACCGGTACTTCGTTCACGCTTTCCTTTCCTGCTTCCGACTCCCCTGGTATGTCTTTCTTGCAACTGGGCGACTCATCAAAGCTTGGCCCTTTTCTCGTTCCTGCCCCGCTAGACTTAATCATCATTACAGTCTGAGAGGCTTTCTCCTTTCCTTCCTCCGCCCGTACCAACTCGATCATATTGGTCTCATGATGAGTTGGAAGCGGGTTTTGGTTGATGTTGGGCTCTGTTGGAGTCTGGACCTCAATCCTGCGAGTGTCAATGAGCTCCTGGATGGCCGTCTTTAGCCTCTAACACTTTTCTGTATCGTGCCCCGGACATCCCGAGCAGTAGGCACAATTTACTGAATGGTCCAGGTTCTTCGGGAGGGGGTTTGGTAGCTTAGCTTCAACCGGATTTAGCAACCCTACTTGCTTCAACCGGTGGAACAGATTGGTGTAAGACTCTCCTAAGGGAGTGAAAGTCTTTGGCCTCGGCGCCCTGTCGCCCCTGAATGCCTGGTTCGGACGGAAACTCGCGCCCGAGGGGTTTCTGTAAGCTCTCGGGGGTGGATGATTGTTCTGGGGGTTCGGTGCACGCCACGGTGCATGAACAGGAGGTGCAGAATAGGATTGTGCATGGTGGACAATAAAATGGGGATCAGGTGCGGGATAATAATGTTGCGGGTGGCTATATGGGTTGTGAGAGTAGTTTTGGTGGTGAGGTTGGGGTGGGCTATATTGGGGTGCGGGGCCTCTATTTTTGAACCATGCCCCGGACTCGACGGCCGCAACTTCCTCTCTCCTCTTCTTCCCCAGTACTCCTCCAGTACCACTTTGGATAGCCTGAGTGGTGGCTTTCAGTGCTGAGTAACTCATGATCTTGTTGGCCTTCAAACCTTCCTCGATCATACCCCCATTTTTATCACCTCGGTGAATGATTTACCTACGGACGTTACCAGATGTCCGAAGTAGGTGGGCTCTAATGTCTGCAAGAAGTAATCCACCATCTCGCTCTCTCTCATCGGTGGATCCACCCTGGCCGCCTGTTCCCTCCATCGGAAACCAAATTCCCTGAAGCTTTCAGCAGGCTTCTTCTCTAATTTTAGCAATGATAGACGGTCGGGGATTATCTCAAGATTGTACTGGAACTGGCCGATAAAAGCTTGAGCCAGATCATCCCACGTAAACCATCTACTGGGATCCTGTCTAGTGTACCACTCCAACGCCGATCCTCCCAGACTCTGGCCGAAGTAGGCTATCAGAAGCTCGTCCCGTCCTCCGGCCCCTCTCATTTTACTGCAAAACCCCCGCAGGTGGGCCACCGGGTCACCATGCCCCTCGTATAGGTCGAATTTGGGCATTTTAAATCCTGCTGGCAACTGGACGTCCGGAAATGGACACAGATCCTTATAGGCGACGCTGACCTGGTTGCCTAAACCGTGCATGTTCCTGAAGGACTGCTCCAGGCTTTTAACTTTTCTGGCAACTTCCTCGTGCTCCGAACTTTGGAAGTGTTTTTCCGGTTCTGCCGGATTATCCCAGTGAGGTGTATGTGATTGTGGTTCAGGAGCCCTGAAAGTAGGCTCTGGAGGATAGTAAGAGTTGTCATGGATCCGAACATATGGCTCGCTGGCCGGCCTTTGCAGAGGAGCAGGTGGAGGTGCTACAAAAACAGGGGTGACTGGAGGAGGATTTGGTTTGGCTGGTGGAATGTGGGTGGCATATGGATTTTCCCCCTGGAAGTATGGATAGCTCGGGGCGCTTGTTGAAGGATCGACGGGCGGATGTTCCGGAGCTGAGGCGAGAGTAGGGCGGTTTGGCGAAGACTGTTCCCTGGCCCAGGCCAGGTGCATCTCTGTTATCTGTTGTTTTAACCGGTCTACTTCTTCCTTCATGATTTGTAGCTCGGACTTTTCTTCTTCGAGACTCTTGCCAGAACTCGACATGCTTACTGTAACTGGTCCTTTGGATCTAGTACGGTAGTGATGGCTGGCCAGTATATTCTGTCAAACCAACCGCTAAACTTTCTGGAAATACGCAACAAACTTGTTAGTTCACCGAGTTTGACAGGATATGTTATAGCACGTTGGATGCAATGCACCTAACCAAATAACCCTTTCTACATGTACTCTTTAACATGCGTCATTCCGGCCCTTTTTCTTTTCTTTTTCTTTTTTTCTTTTTCCCTTTTTTTTCTTTTTTCGACTATCTTTGCAAGCCTTATTGTTATTTAACCTTTGGATTCTTTTTCTTTCTTTTTAGTGGTGGTCGAATCTTATGTGGATTGCCTACGTATCACGACCCCGCGTGAATCAGACCGAGCGTAGTTCTGGTAACAAGATTGTGGCAAAATTCAGTAACTTTTATATCAAATAAACCGTGTAGTTACAAAACACGTCTTACAACAATCAACAAAACAAAAGAAAATGCTTGACTTGGGAAAGTAAAGATAAAAATGCCAACTAGCTTGACTCAACATTTCAAAATACATTTTCAATCAAAAATCTAATGCCCTAAAATCCCCGGGGGCCCGCGAGGCATCATTCGGCCTTGCCGCGGGCCTTGGTGTGAGGTCCTTGTGTAGTTCCCTTAACTCTTCCATGATCCGATGAACATAACCCATAACTGAAGCGAAAAGGTCGGCGCGGGGCATTCTTTCGCAAGCTAGGCACTTCATGGTAACATAGTGCCCGATTTCTCCAATCCTGTCCCTGATCATGTACCTTTCTCCGAGTAGCCGCTCTATCTGCTGGTTTTTCGCCCCCAATCTTCGAGCGTTGTTGGTGACCTGGTCTAGGAGCCTGTCTATTTGTTCTTGCAGCCGAGCCATCAAGTTGTGGCAACGGTCGAGGTCTGCTCTGGCATCTTGGGCTTGCTTAAAAACCCGCTCTCTGAGGACAACATTTGCTTCCCTTAAACTGGTGACGATATCAGTGTAATCCTCTTCCACCCGTTGTAGGTGAAGTGCATGTTGATGTGCCTCCTTTCTCCAGCTAGCTCGGATCCTCACTATTTGGGCCTTAGACTCTTCCAATTCTCTTTGGACATCGGCAACCTGGCTTTTCAAACCCTTTATCAATTTTTTGTCTGCCCGACTCCTCAACTGTCTGTCAGCATCCCTTTTCATTTGCTGGATTTGAGCTCTCATAAAGTCATTTTCTTGCGCCAACTTCTTTTTATCTCCTTCGTTGGCGGCGGCTTGCACATCCCTTTCAAATTGAAGATCTTGGACCCGTTGCTCTATCTTGCCAATCCTGGTTTTGTAAACCTCTTCCTTAGCCAACCAGTCCCATTGGTCTTGGGACGCTTCAGCAAATTCCCTGAGGTGAGGTCTTTTGGCTGGTCTTTCCCCCGACGTTTCTCCTTTGTACCAAGTAAGATATCTAGGTGCAACCTCTCCTCTAGCTCGATCATGCACACAAGTGTTTGCCTCTAGATATTGGCATTTGCTCCAGATCTGGCGGACCCTCGCTTCCGGGAATTGACCGTCGGGACCAATTTCAATAACATGGGTACTCAGGTCTTCTTCTTTGGGTACTATCTGGCACCTCCCGAGCTGTCTCAACACCCGATGGGGCACATAAGGTTGAATGCTTTTAAGTCCCATTAAGAGAAAGGGGGACCTAGCCGCTGGCATGTACACGATTCTGTCTATCTGCAACCAACCCAACGTCCATTGTATTTGGCTTGCGTTGAGAGCCTGAAAGTATGCCCTCCATGCCAATGTTCCTTCAGGTAAGACGACCCTATCAATCCTTGTATAGAATTCGCTTATGCAAGTTTTCTCAACTAGACCATATCTCAAGAATTGGGTGCGGCGACACAGGTGCTCGATCATCCACATTTGCAGCAGTAAATTACAGCCTTCGAAAAAATCTCCCCCGGCTTTGCAGATTGTGAGGGCTCGATATATGTCTGACAGTATCACAGGAGCAAGAGTACTCTCGCTTTGGTCAAGCAAAGTACTGACGACTCCGGCTAACTTTATATCAATGTTCCCGTCTTTCCTCGGGAATACCACGAGTCCTAAAAAGGCTATCATGAAAGCAACTCGTCTGTGCTCCTCCCATTTCGGGCGATTACCCTTGCTGCATAATTTGTTTTCTGGGTCGTCGAAACCTCCCGCATGACCGTACCTTTGATAAATGAAGTTCAAAGTACAAAACCCTCGTGCTAGATCCGGGTTACGCACCGTTCTGGCCGTCTTCAGTGAATCTAAAAACCGATGTACGGCGACAACCCTGGGGGCGATTAGATATTGATGCCCCAATGGTATATCGGTGTTTCCAATGTATCCGGTCATTTCCTCAACAGTTGGGGTGAGCTCGAAGTCCGAGAAGTGAAAGACATTGTGCGCGGAGTCCCAATATGTGACTAAGGCTCTTATGATGTCCCCCCGGGGTTTTATTTCAAGCAGACCCGGGAGACCTTTCAAATACTTTTTAACCTCATCCCGTCCTCCTTGGCCTAGATCATTCCACCATAGCCGTATTTGTACCGGAATTTTAGTCATGAGTGAAAAGGGTTCATTTTGAATCGTGCTCATCCTGCACATTTATTTAAAGAAAACGATCATTTTGGCTGGCAATAATTTTTCAAAATTTACAGATTTTGGTATTTACTTTTTGAAAAATGGCAAGTTGGACCCGACGGGGGTTGCCTACGTATCTCACCTCCGGTGAGAATCAAACTCGCGTAGTTCGGTCCGTCAAGACAAACTATTTCTTTTATTGACCGACAAAACACACTTTGTTAAGAAATACATTTTCCTTTATTGACCGACAAAGAAAACACATTTAGTTAAGAAAACACATTTTCTTTTATTTGCCGACAAAGAAAACACATTTTATTAAGAAACGCATTTTCTTTTATTGACCGAAAAAAAAACACATTTTGTTAAGAAACCCATTGTTGTCAAAGTCAACCTTCCGTTGTCTCTTGTTAACAAACTATTGGTTTTGTTGGTAAGACCCATTTTTGTATTTTCTGAAAATATCTATTTACCCACACTGTTTTTTTTTTTTTTTTTTTTTTTTTTTTTTTTTTTCAGTATTTAAAAGCCGGTCAGCATGCAAGCTCGAATAAATGCTTGAAACAAACATGGCATAGCAAGATGGTCTTCCATTTCAGGTTGCCTGTCCTAGACGGACCCAACCCCTGTGTTGAGTCCCCTAAGTCAAATGCAACATGATGCAAATAAGCGTTCCTACTAGGGATCCGGCATGAAGTCACGTTATTCTAAGTTTGAAAACCTGGGTATGTGTTCTAGACTGTGTACCCGAGCGGACAACTCGAGTTGAGGAAGGAGCTCCTTTCCGGGAACCAAAAGGCCAACCGGCTTAGAAACTTTCCGAGCCTCTTTATTATTTCGGGGTATGACACTAACAGAATAAGGAGTCTCAACCAGTGAGCACATCCCCGGGGTGAGAAGTGAATGGTTTTCGGCACAGTTTATATACACAGTTCACGTAATATCAAAGCGGTAAACATATAGCAGTTTGTATATACAGTCCAGATAGTATCAAAGCGGTAGACATGTAGCATGTTAATTAAACATGTAGTAAAATCAGATATAGACAAAACAACAATTTAACCGAGCTCGAATTCTTAAACCCTAAACCGAAGTTCAGAGGCGAATTAACCCCAGTGGAGTCGCCAGAGCTGTCACACCTCCTTTTTACGCACCCGCGAGGACGCGAGGGAGTTTTTCCAATTAAAGGACAATCGGGACGGGATTAGTTTATTTAATTCAGAGTCGCCACTTGGAAAAATAATGGTGTTCCAAGTCACCGGTTTAATCCCGAAACCGAGGAAATTTATGGCTCTGTAATACAGTCTGCGAAACTAGAAATCTGGATAAGGAATTCTGTTAACCCGGGAGAAGGTGTTAGGCACTCCCGGATTCCGTGGTTTTAGCACGGTCGCTCAATTGCAATTTTTGTTTCTATCCGATTCTTTTATATATTTTAACTATGTGCTTTTAATGCTCCGCTCTTATTTTTAGAAGAATTGCGACGTTACGAAAACACATTTCGAGCCGCACCGTAACCAGTACGCCTGCGACTCTAATGTATTTCAGTTTCGCCGAGAGTAAGATTTGGGTCACATAAATGCACACCCGTATTCAGGAAAGTAATTTTATTTCAAGTCGTGCCTAAAGAGTCTACCGTCTTTATTAACTTCGGAAAAGACCGTGAAATTAACTAAACGGTCTTTCCAAGGCTAAGTTTTCACCACAACTGATTAGAGGGCCCCGCGATTGTATATTTGCGTTTGGCGAGGCTCATCTCATTATTATTAGGGCCGAGCCTAAGATGAACTATATTCTCTACTTGATTTATCTCTAACAAAGAAAAATGTTAATCGTTTATCATTACTAGTTCGATACTTTCTTTTACTTGGGCCATTCAATAGAGCCCCGACTCAAAATTGAACGCTAGAAGACGATTTACTATGCTCTTAAACTACTTAAACTTAGATTTTTATTCAAATCGGCTAAGCTAATTTGGTCAACAGAAAACTTTTGTTTTATTTAAGGAAAGAATATTGAACATGTTTCCGATTTTAATCTAATCTAATTGATAACCAGCTTTCGTGTAAAGGATCTAGATCATAGTAGACATACACGAGCTAAAGTGTACTGATAATCTAATAGCAACGGAGTGATACATCAATCGTCATGATTCCCCTTTTTGAACGAACTATAGACAAAACAGGATTTACACGCTTATTGTTACAATTAACTACTTGAACATTGAGCGTGGTACTTACTAATTCATAATTTTCGATCAAACTACCATCATTATGCCTCTATTTACCTCTACACTGGGTGTTAGTTATTATACACTTTTAACTTGAACAAATTGACACCTATAACAATATGTATTTCACTGATTCATCTATCTATTGCATAATGTGTTTCCAATAGACCATTTCTACTACAAAAGGCTAGGGAAATATGAAGTTAACACAGTTTACAACACATACACCTTATTACATATTCGGGTTCTCCTTAATGAGTACACATGTATTTAACTAAGTTTCATTGCTTCCATTCATGTCTACAACTTCAGGCAGTAGTGAAATACCTGGAAATTGTCAAAGCAAGAGAAGGGAGATCAGTTAAGCTGGTGAAACACAGCAAACAGCAAACCAACAGCAACCAGTGGCCAACAACAATCCCAACAGCAGGATTAACAACCAATCGATACACCACAGCAAACCAGTGGCCAACAACAATCCCAACAGCAGGATTAACAACCAATCGACACACCACAGCAAACAGCACCAGGCAACAACCAGAAAATAGAACCAAAACAAAAGCCAAGATGCAATCACAACAACAAAACCCCACCAGTGAAGCAAACCAACAACAGTAGCATGTGAGCTAAGGACTAACAGCAGAGACAACCACAACTAAAGGACCAACAACAACCACACAACAACCCCAGGCAGCAACAAACTCAATCACAGCAGTAGCAATGCAGCAGGAGATCAATAACACCAACACAGGAACAACAAGCAACCAAATGACCAACACTCAGCCACTCCCAACTAAAACACACGAAAACAGTACCCAAAGGCCAATCGAAACAGTCTCTTGGCCTATACTTACTAGCTTTCTCTATCTATATTCTTGTGTATGTGCACTCTCAGCCCTTACTGTATGTATTTCAATGTTCTTTTCTCTCCAATTACTCTGGTTCTCTCCAATTCTCACCGTCTGCCTTTTGCTCTCCAAGTCTCTTATACTTATAGTTAAAAATGAACTCCCCAAGCCAAGAGAATCAGAAAACTCTAACATACAATAATCAACAGACACCCCCTCCCCATGCTCTGCCTGCCAGTCCAGTATATTCCCTGGGCAGACCCATCCCTTTGCCTAACCCATGCTCTGCCAGCCCACTATAAGTGCCTTATACCATTATTTTATCAACCAGTGCACTGGCAGTCATTAGCATTCAGGTGTGCCCTCCCTTAGTGATATTGTGCCCATGTGATTCCTACTTGACTGCCAGTGTTTTGCACAGTCATCATCCCTCATTAATCTATTACTTTACTTAGTTAATAACAGGCCTATCAGCTTAATGCTTTGCAGAAACTACCAAGAGTACAATTCATAGTCCTATTTTAATTCAAACAAATCAAGCCAATTCAATTCCTATTTCATAATGAACAATCAATCAAACAACCAATTTAACTCCTAACGGCTATTCAATCAATGCTAATAAACAAGACATACGAAACTATTCTACCACATTGATTAGTTGACGACAAACATACACAATGGATATCAAATGAGTGACCTACAGATTCAATATGCTTCAAGCAGAATCAAGGGACCAAATCGAATACGGATTAAATGCTTGACGACCTTAATCGAACTGAATATACGATTCATTTTAACACTGAACATAGAAGGAAACGACCAAATAAAGAGGTCCATTGAAGATGGCCAGCATAATTTAAAGGATGAATAGAAAAAGAAGAACATGTTAAGCAAACTAAACTAACAATTAATTAGACCTTGATTACCAATGACAGCCGCACCAACGGGAAAGGCTCCAAAGCTTTACTCGACGGACCCGAGCTCGCCTCAGACTTTGCTCGCTTTGAGATCGAACGAACCTTAGTCGAAGTGTTCTTGAATAAAAACACTTCGATTAAGGCCCATTAGACCCCAAATCTTGATTCATTTGACAAATTTTAACATTTGATTTTCTAGGGTTCTTGAGGGTCCAAATTTGGGGCTTTACTGGTTCTGGTTAGATTCGAAGCAAACCAATGCCGGCGGGGGTACGAGGGAGGCCATGTGAGGGTTTGGGGTGAGTTTGGGGTGATTTGGCATAGGTTCGAGTTTGACTCGAATCTTCAAATGAAGATTCGAGGAGCTCCGGCATGATTCGAGGTTAGTGGAGGCTGGGTTCGTGATGGGGGAGGTGAGGGGAAGGGTTTGGCATTGGTTTGGTGGCGATTGGCCTACCGGAACCGCCGTGAGGCGATTTCCGGCAGGCGGAATACGGTGGCGTTACGCTGGGTGTTTGAGAGCTCTGAGGGAGATGAAGGGAGAGGGGGGGTCTGGCTGGGGGGGCGGGGTATGAAATGAGGGATATATACCAGAGATGAGATTGAATCCTGATCGTTGGATCATTTACGATCAACGATCAGGATCCCCTCACTTAAACCAAACGACGTCGTTTGGTTAAAGCATAGTCTGAGTGTATATTGGGATTAAAGGATTAATCTGGGCCGTTGGATAATGAAATCCAACGGTCCAGATCAAGTGTTATACAGGCTGAGGCTGGACGGGTATTTGGGCTGGGTTAGAAGAAATCCGTTTGGGCCTGGCTTTTAGACTGAATTTGGCCCAGATCGGATATTATATGTGTATGTGTATATATATATATATATATGTATATATATACATATATATATATATATACACACATATGTATATACTAACCTATAACACCGCTATTTTTTACTACAATTAACGTGCACAATTACATATTGCCTAAAACGTAAATCACATGACTTCGATATCAAACACTAAAAATGCAAAACTTAACATATATTTTTTGTATTTTTAATTTAAATAAATAAACGTGCACACAAAAAGATACGATAACACAAAATCACAAAAGTCATACCCAACATGAAACTATTTTTATTTTTGAATTTTCTGGGAGTACTTCTCAAGTAATCCTATTAATCTTTGATACTGCCCTTTATCTTCAAGCACATTATCATTTCCATTGCTTGTGAGCTTGTCATACTTTGGTATAGTCAGCTTCACAATCATTTCAAGAGGTGTCCAAGCTGGTTTGGCATCTCCCATCCCCAACTAAGATATAATCTACAAGGCATATTTTCTTTGATTCATTAGAATGCCTCTGCTCGACCTATTGGCTTCCACTCCAAGATTTTTTTTAGCTCTCAGAAGTCTTTTATATTGAATGTTTAATGCAAAAATCAAATTGTCACATGTATCAACTGCTGATTATTTCTAGCAATTAGCATATCATCAATATAAATAAGAATAACTACTATGTCACTTTGATGTTGTTTAATGAACAATGAATGATCAAGACTACTTTGCTTGAAACCTGACTGCAACAAAACTTCAGTCAATTTTAGATTCCATTGTATGCTAGCCTGCTTCAATCCATATAGGGATTTAACAAGTCTACAAACTAGCTTAGATTTGCCAATTGTCTCCCCTTGACTTGAAAATCCCTTTGGTAACTCCATATAAACCTCATCATCTAGATCTCCCTACAAGAAAATATTGTAAACATGCATCTGTTGGATATACCGGTTATGCATAGCTACTAAAGAAAGTATTTTCCTACAGTAGCAATCTTAACAACAGGAGTGAATGCCTCATTATAATCAAGTCCTTCCTTTTTACTATAGTTTTTGGCTACTAGTCTAGCTTTAAATTTTTCTATTTTTCCATCAGCTTTAAGCTTGAACTTGTACACCCATCGACGCCCAATGAGAGTCTTTTGTGGAGGCCAACATACCAATTCTCGGGTTTTATTAGCTTGTAATGTTGCTAGTTCTGCCCGCATTACTTCTATCCATCTAGCATCCTTACATTTTTCATAACAAAGGATGTAGGTTCAGATATTGCTGAAAAGATCCCTGAATAAGTTTTGTGAGGGAAATAGTTGATCATATGAAAGATAGTTAGCCATAGAATTAGGCTTCTTAGCTGGCAAAGGCACTATATTATCTGTCAACCATAATGGTTGTTTAGTCTCTCAACTAGATCTCCTCAAAGGTGTTGAAGTATCTGATGAGTAAATTGTAGGTTCTTCAAAGAACTTATCCTTATTTTCATGTGTAGGAGATATAGTACTATCCTCAAAAGCACTAGATTCTGCACTAATATGAGAGGAGCTAGGTGAAGTGTTATGTTTCTCTTGATGGTCAATAGATGAGGCACTAGGAAGATTAGCATTAGTGGGCATAGTATACGACTGCATATTTGTTCCTTGTAGATCATCCTCTATAGAAGCTTGGGGTTGTACTATTTCTCTTATAGAAAGAGGAATGTTATGATGGTTAGGAAAAACATCTTCTTGGAAAGAAGTTGGTGAAACTTGTCCTTTAATATACTTGAAAGGAAAGACAAGTTCTTTGAATGTGACACACTTGTTGATAAAGAACTCATTTTTCTCCAAGTTGTACAAAAGGTATCTTTTAGTAACATTAGAATACCGCATCAACATTGCCCTAACTGCTCTAGCACTAAACTTATCATGTCTAGGCAAGACACTAGCATAACACAAACACCCCAAAGTTCTCAGATGAGACCATAGAATTTACTATTAGTCTTCCCGGATCTAATTATGTTATCTTATTACTAAAGGGGGCCCCGTTGTTTAATATTCGTGCGAGGCTCGTCCCAATCATTTGTTAAAAGTCCAATCCTAATGTTTAACTATATTTTCTATACATGTTTTTCCCTTAACCGTTTCATCAATTAGCAGACCCAGGTAGCCCTTGTCTTTTCTTCATTGGGCCTGGGTCTTTACTCTATTATTCAAGCGGACGATAAGCCTGCCCAGGCCTTAAAGGACCAAGCTATTTTTGAGCTTTTGCTCATCAACCCAGTTGGCCTTGCACGATGGTTCAGGTCCATGACGTTTATTGGGCCCAAACTAAACATGAACAATAACAAAAAGGCGTAAATACATGAGGGTACATATTCGAAATCAATAAAGAACCAAATTGCATTTTATTTATCATTTAAGGAATCAATACACAAATCAGTAACTCTAAATCAAATATCTATGTACATGAGAACTTAATAGACTGTCTTTACTGCCAATTTATAACTAAGAGTTTACACTAATGTCTAATTACTTACTAGTCGAAAAATTTAGGAACACAACTTACTTATCTACGATATCACATCAAATTAAAGTGATTCAGCTAATTATTTACCGTATCTAAAGAAAAACTAAACAATTTATTCACAAATGCGTAACTATATCACTGTTTTCATTACGAGCTACACCTCTTATCATTACCAATACATCCTAATTAAGTTGCTTCAATATCTAATTATTTCCCCTTTTAAAACTCAATCAGATCTGAGCCTTGATTTGCAAACAAACTAACTGTATAAGCAGTGACTACACGAGTATCTACATCTAAGTGATTCAAGGGTTTAAACATGACTAAACAGTTGATTTTACTATGACTTAGCTCATTGCAATGTTATTAACCCAGTTATAAACGATTCATTCTAATGTTTTATTTACTTCGAGTCTTGTCTATGTTTAAATACAAAACTGTTATCTAGGTGATTATGATTTACAAAACTTCTATAAAGAACAGCTAATGGTTTGAAAACTGTGATTAGTTAACTTATGTTTTAGAGTTTTTTACCTATTTAAACTAAGTGATATGCTATCTACACTACTCTACCACTATTAAGCTATCTATTACAATGTTTTTGTTTCTGTGCTTTCTATTACTACATTCTATACTACTACTAAAGCTACAGATCTAAGCTACTAAAGCAGTAACACAAAATAAACTACAGATTCATAATAACAGATAAATTAAGCTGAATCTTCATTTTATTTCATCAGAATCATCAATACAGCTTCAGTTGGAATAGAAGTGTACCTGGATCAATAAGGAAAATCGATGAGTCTAAGGGAATTTAGGTAGATAAGCAACAGCAGTGACTCAGACAGCAATGCAACAGTAGAAGCTTGAATATTAGCTAACGAAGATCACAGCAATCAGCACACAGAAATCCAAATCAAGTTTTTATCAGAAAACCCACAAGAATATACTTAAACAGTGACTAGCTATGAATATATTTTCTCTGAACTTTTCTCTCCAAAAGCCAGCCCTTTATCAGCCTTTTTAAGGGGTATTTATAGGTATGGGAAAAGGCTGATGACTTGGGGAGAAAGAATGGGATTAAATCCCACTTCTCCCCCTTCAAAATTACTAACCATACACTTTGACCCCTATTTCAGTTACCAAATCCCTTTCAGCATGTGCTAGAAGGTTCTAAAGATTCCTTTTTGGGGCCTTTTACTAATATAACCTTGGGGATTAAAGATTTTTACAGATTTGCCTTTTTAGGGAGACCATTATACCCTTAAACTTCTGCGAAACTGCAGAAATCAGGGGTACAAATGACCCCCTTAACCCCACATGGTTCAAACTATTTACTTATTTACCTTTTTGGCTTCCTTTTATGCCCCTAAGGTCACTGCTGAATTACCCGACCTACTTAGGTCAGGTTTTCAGCATTTTTAGACTCATTTAACCTATGGCCAGTCCTTGCATTGGTATTTAAGGACTGGCGAGTTCTACTGTTTAAAACTTAGCCTCTTTTATTTCATTTTAATACTAATTGCAGGACCAGTCTGCCTTATTATTGTACTTACCCTATTTAAATTTTAGCCAGTCTCAAGTTGAGACTTGGCTTGGGTATTTAAACCCATTTGCTGAACACAATTGGGCCCAAAGCCTTTGCAGGCTTGGCCACTTGTGGTTCAGGTCTCAAAATGAGCCTGGGCAAGTCTGCATTTGTAGACTTAGCCAATCTTTTTCATAATTGACCTATTTAATTTCTTATAAAACTAATTGCAGGACTAGCCTTCTTTATTAATGCATTTAAACTATTTAAAAATTAGCCAGTCTCAAGTTGAGACTTGGCTTGGGTAATTAAACCCATTTGCTGAACACAATTGGGCCCAAAGCATTTGCAGGCTTGGCCACTTAAGGTTCAGGGCTCAAAATGAGCCTGGGCAAGTCTGCATTTGCAGACTTAGCCAGTTTTGCACAACTAGCCTCTTTTGACTGATCACAAGCTGGGTTAAGGTCTTTGCAGACCTAGCCACCTAAGAATCAGGGCTCAAATGAGCCTTGGTGAGCCTGCATTTGTAAGCTCAACCAGTTTTGCACAACTAGCTCCTTTTGAGGTGGACTAGTGTGTTTGGACCTTATAGAGTTGATCAACTTTACAAAGTTGACCACTCTTTGGTCAATCATTACCCAATAGCCTATTTTTGTTCATTTTCAGTTTTAACCTATTTAAAAACTAGCCATTTTCATGGAACCTAGTACTATCAGCTATAACCAATCCCCTAAGGTTTAATCAGTGTTAATCAAATACTCACACTCAACAAGAACTACTAAAACTCAGTCATTTTCAACAAGTGGTTCATACAGGGGCACATAAAATTAAACAAAATGCATTAATCAACTAAAACTCAGAGAAGGCAATTGATATGGTTGAATCTCAGTCAATTAACTCACATTATCCAATTTCATGGGACAAAGTATGGACTCATGTCAACTTAGAACTAATTACTATTAGCTCAAGTCATATGACATTCGAAGAACTTCAAAACCATTAAAGATCATGGCACAAGTACACACAAAGCATAGAACAGCTAAAGCAATGACTAAAAATAAACAGGGATATTTACTTTTTAAAGATGAGACATTGGAGATCAAACAGAGAAACTTAAAGACAAGGGTGAAGAATGCACAAGAGTGACATAACATGAAGATGAGAGGATAACAGAGTATGCATGAGAGGAGAAGTTATAGTATAGGAGTCAAAACAGATCCAAAACTATATGATTTAACAAAAATGAAGAGAAGAAAAGAGTCAAAGTAACTTGGACTTATTAGCAATGACTATAAGCAGACAAACAGAAGTAATAAGAGATGAGAGATAAAACAACTATCAGCAGTCAAACTTTTGAGATAAATCAGAAACCAACAGTCAATATGACAAAGAAAAGACGAAATACTTGAACTTAGAGTAAAGAATCATGATAGATAGAATAGAGAAGACAAATCAAAACGAGCAAATAACAAACATAAACCTTATCACTAAGAGGCTCAAAAGAACAAGTTAAGAAACCTTATGACTAAACATATGAAATCAGAGAAATAAACAAAAAGATGTGAAACATAAACAAGAGAAGAAACAAAAGATAAGCAGATAAAAACCCTACAACTAACATGCGAGGTACCACAATCAGAAAAAGACATATGAAGACATGTAAAGCAAGAAAACATAGAAAAAACAAAGAACAAAGAAATAAAAAAATTAAACACAAAGGGAAATGGACACTTAGCTTAGCGGGGTCTGTCCCCCAAGCTTTCCCTAGCCCTTTTTTTATTTTCTTTTCATGTGTTTTCCCAGACTTTGTTCTTCTTCCTTTTTTTCTCATTTTTCTTTCTGTTTTTTCTGTTTTAGACTTCAAGATGAAGTCTTTAAGGCTTCTGGGTTGTAGTGGGGTGTTTGGGTAGGGTAAAGGATGGATCTTTAAAGGGTTCAAGTTTTGAGTTGCCGGAGTTAGGTTTCCGGCGACCTTTTTTGGGATATTCGAGGGATTCTGGGTATATTCGAAGGATTTCAAGGCTGGGGGGTGTAGATCGGACCAAGGCAGTCCGATTGGCATTAGTTTGGAGTGGTGGTTCATGGTTTGGGTGGTCACCGGTGGTAGGTTCCGGTGACCGGAGTTTTAGAGAGGGGTCTATTTTCTGGGGTTTTTTGGTGTTTGATGAGGGGAGAAGATGAAGAAGAAGGAAAAAGGAGAGAATAAGGGTTGGGGTGGCCGGAGACCACCGAGGAGGGTGGTGGCCTCCATGGCCGGCTAGGGTTCTTGAGGGTTGAAGAAGATGAAAGGGAGAGAGGAGGGAAGGGTTTGGGGGCGGCTAGGTTTAGGGTGCGACAAAAATGAGCGGCCTTCTTCAGACATAAGCCTTTTATAGGCGAGGGAGTTGAGGTAATTTGGGCCGTCGATTCGATGAAGATCAACAGCTCTTAGGTGCGTTACTTAAACGACACAGTTTGATTGCCTAGGAGACCAAAGGTCTTGACCGTCAGATTATTTCAAATGAACGGCCATGATCACTACTATTTTGATTTAATTAACTAAAAATTCTACTAATTATTTCCACCGTTGGATTTGACCTGATCGAGTGGTGGAGATTGAATCTCGCCCTTGTCTTTGAATTTATCCGGACTAACCCCTTGGCCGTTGGATCAGGCCTAATAGACGGCTGAGATTAATTAACTAACCAACAATTCCATTAAAATTCTCAACCGTTGGATGGTGATAAACGAACGGCTGATATCAAATGGCCTTTGGGATCAAATGGGCCAACTCTTTGGGGCTAATGCACTGGCCCAAACAATTGGATCTCAATTGGCCCAATTTATTATACCTATATGTGTGTATATATATATATATATATATATTGTATTTTCTGGTATTTAATTATTTAAATACCCTCTTTTGTATATTTTTTTTTCTTTTCTTTTTATGAATTATTAGAAAAACTTAATTTCCTACTTACACTAATTATCTAATATTTTTTGGCAATTTTCTACTATTTTCTCCTAATTTCCACTATTTAAAACTATTTTTGATGATTTTTCTTCTTAAAACTAATTAACTCAATCAAAGTAAATACTTAACCTATTTTTTTTTATTTTTCTAATTTCCAATTATTCAAACACATAAAATGCATTCAATTTCCAACAAGGCATGCAATTGCAACCAAAAATATATTTATTTTAATTTTGGAATTGTTTGTCCGGTGCAAAAATCATGTGCTCACAACAGATTCCTTCTGAGACATGGAAGATGACAGTGGATTATCTTTCGCCAGTCTCCTTCATCTTGCTCATTGGCTTAGCCTCCCTATTTGAAGCCTCAGATATTTCCCAGGGACCAGAGTTGGTTCATCATATTGATCATCGCGATTTCTTCCTTGCTAAAGGAGGTATCTTGTTGAGTACCCCATGAGCCCTTCCTTCCATTTAGTGTTCCCTTTGTTGAAGACTTTGTGGCCTTGCTTTGTGGAGGGTACCCCAAAAGGATTCCTTCGCTTGTCTTTTGTATTTAACTTCCCAAGATGATCCTTCCTATTGTCGAAAACATGGCATTTTCAGTCAAGATGGCATTTTCTTCCATTTGGCAGCTTATGGTGGGTTTTAATTCAAGAGGGACCTGATAAAGCACATGGTCACCAAGTAGAAAGCAGTATTTACTGCTTTTGCCCGAAGTTTCTTGGTGATTCCATAGTCAATGAGCATTTTCCATGCCACACTTCCAGTTTCGTTCTTTCTTACAGCAATACCATTTTGTTGTAGAGTCCTTGGTGTCAAGAGAGTCTCCTCCTTTGTTTTTTGATCCCGTGTCCAGGTGATTATTGAGTTTGGAAGACCATGAACCAGGTCATGATGAGTTGATTTATTCAGAGGTGTGAATCTTGCATGCACCAAGCTTTCATGACAAAGTTTCGACTACACCTATCTTATACTACCAGCTTTTGGAGGTTCATATTCGAACGAGTGGATGTTCTTGTTTCCTTTGTCCACTGGGACCACTTGTCCAGCTATCATATCGGTACATGTACTTTAGGCCATTCACATAGTACACATTCCCAACTGAGTACCAAAAAAAAAACTTTCCAACTTTACATTTTCTGAGAATGTACCCTCTTCTTTCCTTTTAAGGATACATTCCCTTCCTAGAGAGCTTTCAGTGAGAAGAAATTCATATTATTTCCAGTCACGTGCTTTGAGTGTCCACATGCCATCGTAGTCTGCTTTCTCTCACTATTCCCTGCATAGGCAAATCAAGGGTTATATTTAGGAACCCAAACTAGTTTGTATCCCTTGTTATGAGAGAAATGATTAATAAGGGCTTTTCTAGTCCAAACAGGCAATATCAGTTTTTTGCGAGTACTACCTAGTCCCTTGTTAGTAGTCACTTTATCAGGAGACACTTTGTTTTTCTGAATAGATTGACCTGGCCTAGAAATTTTCCTTAAATTGCCCAGTGTTCCCACAATGGGTAAATAGCTAGTTATTAGGGAAAGTGACATATTTGTTGTAAGGGTTATAAAGAGTTTCCTCTCTTTGGAACCCAATCCCTGCCCGTTTCCACTATTCTTAAGATACATGGCAATGACAACATCTGAGGACCAGTTCCACTTTAGAGGTTTCTCAAGATCCATTCTTACATTTCCAATTCAGCTTGAAGTTGCTCATTCTTCTTGAGTTCACTACATAAACGGGGTTTCACAGTAGTTAATTCCTTTTCAAGCTTGATATGTGTCTCACTAGCTACTTTCTTCCCTTTCCAAAGACTCACATTCATATGTTCTCAATTGAGCCCCTCAATGGTTTCCTCTAGATCAATGCATATCACTAAAAGGTTATCTCTCTCTTGCTCAGTATTTGCAATTTTTCCTTCTAAGGTGTGTTTCTCATTGCTAAGACCTTCTATTGTTTCTTTAAGATCAACAACTACTACCATCAGATCGTCTCTCTCATTTTCCACACTAGTTATTATTTCATTCAAGGCCTTATTTTATTTTTCAATATTAGTTATGGCCTCATTTAGGTCTACTACACAGACCACCAGATCATCTCTAGATGTTCGACTTCTCCTAGTTCTATGGTTAGGATTTCCTTATCATTAAAAAAGCTATAATAGGCATCAATTAGGACATTTGCTAAAGACCTTAACTTTTTAGAAGAGTAGGATTTCAGATTTTTTCTGAACATCCCTAAATTAGACTTCATCGTCTTCATCTTCTTCATCATCATCAGACTGAGCCATCAACGCGAACAGTGAATCATACCTCGTTGCTTCAATTTCCACTGCCATCATGGAACTGTTTTCCATATTTGGTTCCCTGTCATATTTTCTAGAGGAGTCTCTCCAAGCAGCAAGAGTTTGCTGAACAATATTGTCAATAGCACATTTTCGATTGAATCGCTTGTCAAGAACCAAGTTTTTTTTTGCCGATTTGTTAGGATTTTGTTTGTACTGCTCCAGCTTTGCAAGTAGACAGTCTTTGATGAAATGTCCTGACTTTCCACATCTGTGACAGAGATTGTTGTTACTTTCTTTACTTGAACTACCCACTTTAGTATACCATCATTTCTTCGAACCATCTTTTGAAATCACTTAATAAGTAAGGCCATGTTATTATCTTCATCACTTGAGTCAGTACTTTTAGCTTTGAGTACCATGTTCTTTACCTTCTTAGGCTCTATTCGTTCACTATATTTCTTTCTTTTTATCTTGTATGTCTTCAGATTATCAATCAACTCATCCATGGTCAAAGTTTGAAGATATTTAGCTTCAATGATGGCATTTACCTTACTTTCACAAGACCCAGGTAGAACACTGGGGATTTTCATAACAAGCTTGTTTCTAGGAATGATATCCCTAAGTGAATGAAGCTCATTTATGATGGAGCTGAATCTGGTGTGATATCTTGTACAGATTCATCATCTTTCATCCTAAAGAGATCATATTCCGTGGTGAGCATGTCAATCTTGGATTGTTTGACCTGAGTAGTTCCTTCGTGTATGGTTTGCAATGCTTTCCATATTTCTTTGGCAATGTCACAAGTTGAGACTCTATTGTACTCATTAGGTCCTATGCGACAAATCAAGATTTTCTTGGCACGATAGTTCTTTTCTACAACTTTTCCTTCATTGTCGTTGTACTCTTTTCTGCCTTTTGGAACAATTGGTCATGTTTCTTCAAGATTCTTTATAGCTAGGGACATATGGACCATCACAAATGATGTCCCATAGTTCTGAATTTTCTGCCATCATAAAATCATGCATGCGGGTCTTCCACCAGCCATAGTACTGACCATTGAATCTGGGAGGTAGGTTGATTTTCCTTCTTCAAAGTTGGGTGAAGCAGCCATTGATATCCTTTCTATGTGTTAACCTTTTAGAAAAAATATGCTCTGATACCGATTGTTAGTTTGTATGAGTCCACCAAACTATAGAGTACCTGGTCCTATATGAGATAATGTTGAGAATGGTATAGAAACTAAAAGTAAAGAAGACAAGGGATTTTAAATGGAAAATCCGACACAGGGGAATTAAAAAATCACGACCTTCTCTTGTAGACTTTTAACTTCACTAACTTGCAATGTCCCTATTAAAAGCCACTTTGCAATAACCATATTACAAAGACTTTAACTAACTTGTGATGCCCTCATCACAAGACACTTTATAACCATTATAGTTACAAATGTTTTAAACTTATGACTATTCCTAGTCATAACATAAACTTAGAAGTTTACAGATTTTTGTTTTGCTTCCTAATACAAAGCTTCTAATTAAGCAAACTAGGAAATATAATAAAGAGCAAATAACAAGATCATAACTCAACTACGAATGTACATAAACTCATTAAGAAACTGATCCTTAGTAGAGTTATCTTCTTATTCTTGACACACTAGCGACTTCAATGCCGGATAAACACCGTTATGCTTGAGAGAATATCACTGAATGCACAAAGGTGTTGTATCTTGCACCAGTTTGTTATATCACAATGGAGAGTGATGTCAATTCTTGATATACACTTCTTCCCAATGAGAAGTGACTGTTTCACTATGTGGACAGTCATTTCTGTGCAATTGTGTTCTACCTGGATAGTGGACTTGTATTTCTATCAAAGAACACTAACGGACTAGGTCACAGTTGTGTTCCTCTTCTATAGCAGTTGCGAGATAGTTACTTTCTACTTGTTATGTTCAGGTTGTTTAGTTGACTTGTACTTTTGCCAGGGAACCTTAAGGGACCGGGTCCCTATTGTGTTCCTATTTATAATGATTGCGGGCAGTCAATGACTTGTACTTCTGTCGACGAACCCTAAGGGACCAGGTCACCAGGTCCCTGTTGTGTTCCTTTACTGAGGTTCTTCATTCATTTTCTGATTTTTAGACTTGGAACAGGACAGTTGAAATGTGGGTCAGGTTCTCTATGTGTTTCTTCATAATAAGTTTGTTAGATCATCAAAACATCAGAAGTATAGGGCAAAGATATTGAAAACCTATCAGTCATAATTGCATTAGTTATGGGTCCTATGTACTGAGTAACATAAGAACATTGTTGTACAAAGTGAGACAAAATAAGTGGGCACAAGGTGAAGAGTGTGCTAAAGGTTTGGAAGTTAAGGCTATGATATGAGACAACGAGTTCTAAGATGGCTAGGGTTGTGCACCAGAAATGATATGATTGATTGAGTTGACATTGTCTTCCTTACTTGAGTTCATTCTACTTCTCTGTGTTCCAACTACGTTTGTGTTGATTTATTTGGTTATCTCTTGTTTCCATTCGAGTTTGTTTTTTACTATTTTGACTATCTGTAAATTGATTTACCCCTACTATTGACATTATTTCATTACCTTTATCTTGATATTTGTTATCATATCCTGTTTAATCTGTCTAACTAGTAGGTGTCTTGACTGTTCCTCGTCATTATCCCTATCGAGGTTAGTCTTGATACTTACTAGACATTGTTGTGTTGTGCTCATACTACACTTTTGTATATTTTTGTGTAGAGATCTAGGTATTTTTTTTGGTAGTAGCCGTGCAGTTTATTGCGGTAGAGAATCAAGGTAAACCTGCTGCAATGTTCGTAGGCCTCGGAGTTACCTTCACTTGTACTTACTGTGAACTGTGGTGGCCTAGGAATCTCACTCATGCGCCCTTTGTCTGTTGCTTCCATTCTTCTTGCATTAGACCCTGCAACATTAGGATTATAATTCTCAACATTCATATTGTAAGCAATATTGTTATAGCATTGGTTTCTGGTCCCATTTTCTTGTACTTGAAATCAGCAGGATATCCTACTATTTTGTAACATGTCTTCTTAGTATGTCCCTTCATCTTACAGAAATCACAATGAAGATTCCAATTCTTCTTTGGTCTATGATTTTTTCCTTGAAAATTTCCTCATATTGCAGTTATGAAGGTTGTGGCTTCTGAACCCTCATTCATCATAGAAACATTAGAGATAACTCTTTAACTCCCTCTCTCAATTATCATTGCATATGATTTACTAACATTAGAAGTATGATTTGTCATAAGAATCTAACTCTGCCCTTGCTCATAATTCTCATTAAGCCCCATCAAAAACTGCATCAACTTCTGCCTATGCAGATGTTCAACGAACTCTCTGTCACGACAAACTAGAATCATACTCTCATATTCATCCCAAAGTTCCTTGTGCTTAGTAAAATATGTTGACACACTGTTAGAGCCTTGGTGCAATGTTGCAAACTCTTATATATTTGATAAATTCTAGATGCGTTGACTTTATAAAAATGCTCTTTCAAATCTTCCCAAACTCGACATGCATTCTTAGTATACACTACTTATGTCATTAATTCCTTCGAAACAGAGCTCATAATCTATCCTAAAATAATTGCATTACGTCCATCTCATTGATGACTACTCCTTTTCGACATCTTCACTTTTCAGTGTACCATCAGTTAACCCTAGTTCTCACCTAAAAGATAGATTTGCACGACTCCAAATCGAGTAATTGTCGGATCCAGTTAGTTGAATTGACACTTTTGGAGCTCCGATTTTGTCTGAAGGAATACTGCATAGTTATGATCGAGATACATTTCACCATTATCGAGGAAATTGAGGTTTTTTAGTATGAAAATGAATACCTCAATTGATCGATCTAACTACTGGATCTGTAGATTCAGCTCACAATCGCGGACCAGCAGCTCTTATACCATGTGATGATATGGAGATTTAGTAATGGACCATAGAAGAAGAAGAAGAAGAAGAAGAAGAAGAAGAAGAAGAAGAAGAAGAACGCTGTTATTATCAGAGAAGAATGAAACAGTTTCAATTACACAGTTTTTGGTAACTACCTTTATTTATAAACTCTACTAATGACAAGCCTAACTAACTAACTATCTAACTATTTGCAATAATGCCATCTTTTTTTAAATAACTCCTATTTTCACACGATTTATCTGACTATATATCGTTATATTTCTTTCATTTAAAATTCGATTTGAACCAAAGATAGAAAGATTTTGAAAGTTACGACAATTTTAGCTCTACATGAATAGAAACAATGGTTACGACATTAGTTTATCAAGTTAGATATCGACTACATGAATTCTCGTATTCAAGTCGTTTTATTTAAGCTCATCCCTAAAAGATGTAAAATGCTCATATCACAACTAAGTCAGAGATAGCAAGCTCACAGAAACGCAGCTATAGCTTCAAAATTAATATTATTCTAGGGTGGTAAATGGGCAGGCTGGATCAGATGCGAGTCCAATCGAAACATATAATATAAAACGGATAAATTATGACTGATTCATATCTAACACGGATAAAAAATAAATTAACCGGCCGATAATATAAATATCAATATTATCCATAACCTTTTGAATATTATCACTTTTGGGAGAATACGTAGGTTCTCAAACCTGAGAAATCACTAATTTAAGGCTTTATAAATATAACACAACAACAACAACAACAACAACCCAGTATAATCCCACTTAGTGGGGTCTGGGGAGGGTAGTGTGTACGCAGACCTTACCCCTACCCTGGGGTAGAGAGGCTGTTTCCAAATAGACTCCCGGCATCCTTCCCTCCAAGAACTTCCCACCTTGCTCTTGGGGAGACTCGAACTCACAACCTCTCGGTTGGAAGTGGGGGTTGCTTACCATCAGAGCAACCCCTCTTATAAATATAACACATTAGTATCTATTGATTATTCATTTTCTAATTAAATAATATATATCGATAATATGAATACCAATTTAAGGCTTTATATATATATATATATATATATATATATTATATTTATATATATCTTGTTTTAAAAAAATTCGATATTCAATCAATTTTTTAGTGATTCTTATTGATATTTAATTATTTTACCACCACTAATTACTAGTAATAAAAATGAAAGAGAAAAAAGATGAGCACCGCCCAGCTTTGGCATCATACACTACCCAATTAAACAAGGAACAAACCTTTCCTTCTCAGCTTCAATCCATCATTATGATGCCCACACTTGACAGTGACTTTGGACCACTACTTACTTCCTCCTTTTTAAGTTATTGATATTTCTTTGTTAATACAATATGGCTCGCGTGGGGCGCTCCATCCGATCCTGTGGCGGTGGTGGTGTCCACACGCTGCCCCATATCAACGTCACTTATATTACCGGTTTATACACAACCTCATCTCTCTCTTTCTTCTCTTATCTTCTTATCTACTTCTATTTTTCGACAACTCGTTTAGCAACTGATTTTCTTTTTAGGCCCATAGGCGTTTTTTGCTTTTTTAAATATGATCACGCGAGCAAAGTAAATATTGATTAATCTTTAAATAATATTTTTATATATTTTAATTTATGTGAATCTATTTCTTTTTTATTCGTGTCAAAACGAATGACTTATTTCCTTATTTAGAAACAATTTTATCTTTATGCAATAATTTATAACCACACAAAATATATGACTCATTTTATATCACAATATAAAAAAATTTCTCTTTTTTCTTAAACTCTATGCCCAATCAAATATGTTCACATAAATTGAAACGAAAGGAGTATAAATTAAAACAACGGAGAAGGGCCTAAAATGCCCCTCAACTATCAGATTTGGTCTAAAAATGCCCCTCATCCACCTATCGGGCCAAATATGCCCTCTGTTAATGTTTTTGGCTCACAAATGCCCTTTGAGTTAACGGAAGGACACGTGTCATCCTCTTATTGGCGCATTCTAAATATTTCATAATTAATTAAAAAGACACATTATTCATACCTGAAAAATAAATAAAAATTTTCTAAAATACTTACAAAAGTTAAAAACTGGAAAAAAAGATTTTTTTTTCCAGTTTTTAACTTTTGTAAGTATTTTAGAAAATTTTTATTTATTTTTCATGTATGAATAATGTGTCTTTTTAATTAATTATGAAATATTTAGAATGCACCAATAAAAGGATGACACGTGTCCTTCCGTTAACTCAAAGGGCATTTGTGAGCCAAAAATACTTTTCTCATAAGCACTTTTGAGAAAAATACACTTAGAAATAATTTTTAAATGCTTAGCCAAACACTAATTACTACAGATGGCAATGGGGCGGTGCGGGGTGGTTGCGGGCGGGTTTATCCTTAACCCGCATAATGTTTAACCCGCCCCGCCCCGCCCCGCATAGGTATATATTTTCTGTTTTCAAACCACCCCGCCCCGCCCCGCATAAACCCGCCCCGCCCCGCACCGCAAAGTAAAAAAAATTCATTTTTCATTTTTTACAAGTAGTTTCTCTTTTAAAAAAAAACCTAAAAAAATTAATGATAACCTATTACCTTCTTTTCTAGGTAGTTTCACCTATGTCCATAATGTTTTCAATATTTTATGAAATTTCAATTGAATTTTTTTAATATTTTATAAAATTTCAATTGTATTATTTTATGGATCTATTAACATTATCAATAATGATCAGTTCTGATACATGTATCATGTATGATATATTTAAGTTAATTATTAGTATATACAAGAAAAAATCAAATTATTGAGAAATATGAATCAATCCTTAAAATAATTCATCTTTTACAAGGTGATATACACATACGTCATACGCAGACTGAGATGGTTAGGGAAGATCTACGATTACATATATTTTTTAAGTTATATACTTATATGTTCATTTTCATATTAAACCGTTAAAAAGACATAAGAAATCTTTGGATTATGTTTATTCAAATTGTAATTAATTATTAAACATCAATTACGGTATGTCTTCTATTAATCCTGTTAGAAAATATTTTTTAGCATAGTAATTTGATTAGTAAGTTAATTATAATAATCAATTTTAAATATATCTTCTTAAAACTAGTATGCAATATTTCTACCGGATAGGCGAACCAATATTTTAATGCTCCAAAAATTGATAATATCCTGATATGTTGATAATGTATAACTATGGTATATGATATTACCCACACATCTAAGCTTAAAAGAGCAAGAAAAGAGGAGATTAATGAATACAAAATTTAAAATTAAAATAAAGATATAAAGATAAGCAAGGGAAAGTTTATAAAACGGATTCTAATTAAGAAAAAAGATTGCAAAATGCATGAAAAGATTTAATCTTCTTTGACGAAAAGCAACAAATATGCGATGCAAGTATTACACAAATGCGTAACCCGCAACCGCCCCGCAACCGCAATTAAATTTAAAAAATAATTCTTGAACCCGCCCCGCCCCGCCCCGCCCCGCATAAACTGAAAACCGCCCCGCCCCGCATAAGCTGAAAACCGCCCATCTTTAGACCAAACCTGATAGTTGAAGGGCATTTTAGGCCCTTTTCCGTTAAAACAATTCTGTCACATAAAAATGTCCAGGGAGAAAAAAGCTTCATAAAAAGCCCATGAAACCCAGGAATAGAGGGGAAGAGATCTTTCATATTCAACGATTTGTAAACCACCTGGATTGTAATTTCCAGAACCTCCCCGAGGGGAGGCGAGATAAATTTGGATGATAAATAAAGGTTTCCCGATATTACGTCTGCGTAGTGTTCTACTCACTTTAATTTATAATAAATGTTCAATTTATTTTTAACATACCCACTAAGAAAATACTAAATTCTATACAAAAATAAATATTATGACTAAACTATCTCTAATTAAATATTTAATATGAGGAATAAAAAAACTTTTTAAAAATAGGTATATAGCAATAATTTTATAAAAATAAATTAAAATTCTTTCTTAATTATATAATTGGATACTTATTTTGATCCAAAATAAAAAAAATAGACATTTATTACGAACCTAAAGAACCAGAAAGGAATACTTTATAGTTCTATCTTATTAATTTATTTGCTCCAAAAATATCAAATAACTTTTGAGTCAAATAAGAAGCCATAAATCGAATAAATAATGTCTGAAAACCTTACCCTAACTTGTGTATCCAAGCCCTACCGATGGTCAAAAAAGTAATTTCCGGGTGACATTCCGCTCAAGTAAAGCTAACAGCGGATTTCCACACTATCGTTCATTTATTGGTCTTCCCTTAAACCATATGACCATCACCCAATGGAACAGTAATAAAATCGGAAACCGAAGTTGAAATTAAAGAACAAGATTTGAAAGAAGAAAGGAACAAGTAACAATCAATATACTGTGGTACGTAATTTGAGATTTTCTAATTAGCAACTACCAAACTGAATATTAACATACAACCCCTTTGGATTATATTCATAACAACAAGTATCCTCAATATAAATAATAATCGTTCCCTTTTTTCTCTATAATCGCCGCTTGTGGCTTGAAGAAGCACTACTGGTCGGGTCCAATTGAGAACCTTTACGCCAGTAAAATCTTGAGACCGAACTAATTAAAAGCTGCAGATATCAGTTATCTTCCTCGCAACTTTCAGGGCTAGGATATTCATTCAAATCCGGCTTAATAGTAACCCTTCTCGGGTTATTATTTGAATTACTGTTGGATTCAGAAAAACCTGGAGAAGAATTATGATGAAGGGCGGCAGTTTGTAAAGCATCAACTCTAGCACCAACTTCAGTAGCTTTTTTGCGAATAGAAGCAGCAGATAAATCGTGAAGTTCACGGTCATCATTAACTATGCATTCAGGGAAATTAAGCCTAGCCGTAGGACCTCTGAGATAAAATACGGCGGTGTCATAAGCTCGAGCGGCGGCAACAGGGGAAGAGTAAGAACCAAGCCAAATTCGAGATCTTTTATTTGGTTCTCTAATTTCAGCTACCCATTTACCCCACTTCCTCATCCTTATACCTCTATATGGCTTATCTTGTTGCTGTTGCCTTTGCTTTCTCTTTTCTCCTTCCATCATCGATACCATCAAAATTACAACAAAATATATTCCTCCTTTTGGTTTCTCTTTCCCCAAAAAGGACACCTCTATAAGTTATTGAAAATCTATCCTACATAAAAGAGAAGAAGAAAAATGGAAGAGGAGATGGGGGAAGTAGAATCTTAGAGAAAAATCAAGTTACTAACAAAGAACGTTTGCTATGAGAACAGCTGTCTTATTTATATGAAGGTGAGAATATAGAGATAAAAATTTTATATATTTATATAGAAAGAAAAAGGAAAAGATAAGACCTGTAGGCAGGGGAGGAGTTAGTTGTATCTATTTATTACGGGTTAAACTGAAATCACAACTTTAGATACCTAATATAAATTTATATATTAAAATTATTATAAATATTAAATTTAAAATCAATAATAATATAATAAATATAATTAAAAATTAAACTCATTAAATTTAAATATTAAATCCGTCTCTAACTTAGGTGTCCATGGTGGTGTGGTGTGGTGTTGTGTATGATAGGGAGGAGTCGTGTGTGTGGATGATTGAGGAAGAGAGGATATGGAGCACGCATAAGGGGGGGAAGGGTTAATGTTTTGTTTTTTCTTGAATTGGCTGCTAGTGTGTCGTCTGGGAACGGCCGCCACGTTGATCTTCCTTAAAGATAAGTACAAATTCGGCCGACATATTCCATCGACATACACATTTCCCCTTCTTTTGTTCCGCTTTCTTCTCAGCACTTGCACTAGGAACTACCAATTTTATTCTTGGATTCAATTAATTATATTTTTCTTTACATCGTTCTTTATATATTTAAATATACATTGTAGGAAGTAAGAAGTCTTTAAATTATACTTCCTTCGTTTTAATTTATATTAACCTATTTGACTGGTTATAAAATTAAAAAAAAAATATTTTTAATTTTATGGTATAAAATAAAGCATATTTATTTGTTGTGGCTATACATCATTGCATGAAGGTAAATTATTTTCAAATAAGAAAAGTAGTCATTCTTCTGGCACAGACTAAAAAGGAAATAAGTTCACATAAATTGAAACGAGAGGAGTATTATATACTTCCCCTATTTTATTTTATGTAAACATATTTTTTTAATTCATTCCAAAAAATAAACCCTTTTAAATTTAATAATAATTTTATTTAAACTTACAGTTCTATCCAAACTTTTATAATCACACAAATACTCTGGGTCTTTTTTGACTTATTTAAGACTACAAATTACAAAAGTCTTCAATTTTTTTAAACTTCATACCCAGTCAAACAATAGTGAAGAATTTTTTTATCGTATTTGATTAATCAAAATAAATCAACTTTAACTCTATTAAGTTATCCAACAAAATATTTATAAGTAAACTTCTAAAATCACGATAATATATATAACTTAAACTCATTTAACAATACAATAATTGTTTACCTTTAGCATTTAGCAGTAGAAAAGAAAGTTTAATGAGGACAATCAATAATTCGTGAATTTTGTACGTTTTTATCTCAATATATCGGGTTAGGGTCGGTTCAACCACATTTTCACTGCTTGTAAAGTAGTTTCTCTAATTAAAAGTTATATTATGACACCAAAGGAAAGCAGATTAGGTTGCTTTTAGTTGTAACTTTCAAGCAAACTTCCGAATAAATTAAGTCAAGAGGTATCGCTATTCGGCCGATGTGGACATTGAACGGCTTCTGATGACTGTCCTCTTAATTTTTATAATTTTTCTTTTAACTTCTATGATTGGCTTTATTTTTTTTATTTTGTCAAACGATCACGACAAAATGTGATAAACCTCTTCATTTAATTCCATGAAACATCTTCATCTAAGTAATAAACTTTAATAATATGAAAGCATGTAGGCCAAGAAATCTCAATTCAGGGCGGAATGATTATTGGATTTCAATTGGTTATTTAATTTATAGATATTGGTAAATATTGTACTATTCCAACTTATTGGCAAAATAAAGGAAAATAGAAAGACAAAATATCTCTATATGTACATGTGTTTACCCTAAAAATTGAGTAACAATAAAACTGATAATGTGATTTTAAGGATACACGATTTTACCCAATACTAATTTATTAACTTAATGATAAGTAATAGGAATTGATAAGAATATAAAACAAACCAATGTGAGGATGGTATCCTCGAGCTGATGTAGCCTCGAGCTTAGTAAAATAAGAACAATTAAAGAGTAGTAAATTGATAAACAAAAGAATGTGAGTTAAAGAGAGAATATTATATTGCTTTGATCTATATGAATGTATGGTGTCTATAAATGATTGGGACTCCCCATTATGACTAGAGAAATCCTAATTATAATACAATTTTATTATGCAAGTAAATCCCATGATTAGTATAAATAATTGTGCTTGATTTGATCTGTTCCGAAATTACCGCCATGATCTCCAACCGATTACGGATATCTCACTTTTATGTTATTACTCTCGAAGTCGGTCATACTTAGTATCGATTGTTGCTGGCCTCGATCTCGACAGATATCTCGATTCTTGAATTCGACACCTTATCTTCATATTATAGCCGATCCACTATGAGGCTGACCGTTGATATAGTCTCCTGATCTCGATTAAATAGCAAAAAAAAAACACTCGATTTTAACCGTATACAACCTCCTAGGGAGCTCTACCAGGGTGATCTACCACAGAAGTTATCCACCTTATTAGGAGGATAATGGAACAATACAAGGATAAGAAGAATGATCCCCGCATGGTATTTATCAATCTAGAGAAAGCATATGACAGAGTTCCTGTGGAGGGCTTATAGAGATGCTTAGAGGTTAAAGAGGTCCCAGTTGCCTACATTAGGGTGATTAAAGACATGTATGGTGGAGCTAATACTCGGGTTAGGACAGTAGGAGGCGATTCCGAACATTTTCCGATTGTTACGGTGCTGCACCAAGGGTCTGCATTCAACCCTTTCCTATTTGCATTGTGATGGATGCCATAACACATAATATTCAAGGGGAGGTACCATAGTATATGCTATTTGCTAATGATATAGTCCTAATTGACGAGACAAGACGCGGCGTCAATGAGAGGCTAGAGGCTTGGTGATAGGCCTTTGAGTCTAAAGGTTTCAGGTTGAGCATGACGAAGACGGAATATCTCGAGTGCAAAT
The DNA here is from genome assembly GCA_032618575.1 of Nicotiana noctiflora. Classification (NCBI taxonomy): domain Eukaryota; kingdom Viridiplantae; phylum Streptophyta; class Magnoliopsida; order Solanales; family Solanaceae; genus Nicotiana; species Nicotiana noctiflora. Next base: position 122,822 of record JASVEL010013925.1, read on the forward strand.
TTGGGCCCGAGCCTACGGACGCGGGAGTGAAAGTGAGGCTTGACTCCCAAGCCATCCCTCAGAGGTATAGTTTCAAGTACCTTAGGTCAGTTATTCAAGGGACATGAGAGATTGGTGAGGATGTCACACATTGTATAGGGGTGGGGTGGATGAAGTGGAGGTTTGCAACGGGAGTCATGTGTCACAAGAAAGTGTCATCATTACTAAAAGGTAAGTTTTATAGAGTAGTGGTTAGACCGGCCATGTTGTATGAGACCGAGTGTTAGCCAGTTAAGAAGTCACACATCCAGAAAATGCAGGTAGCAGAGATGAGGATGTTAAGGTGGATATGTGGGCATACAAGGACGTATAAGATTCTGAATGAAGATATTCGAGAGAGGGTGGACGTGGTGCCCATGGAGGACAAGATGTGGGAAGGAAGATTTAGATGGTTCTGACACATTCGGAGGAGGAGCACTGATGCACCGCTGAGAACTTGTGAGCGACTGGCGGTGGTGGGCACGAGGAGAGGTAGAAGGAGATCTAAGAAGTATTGGGGAGTGATGATAAGGCAGGACATGACGCGACTTAGGATTACTGAGGACATGACCCTTGACAAGAAATTGTGGGGTCGAACATTAATGTTGTAGGTTAGGGGGAAGTTGGGAATATTTCTAGAGCGCACTAGAGTGAGGCTAGACAATTAGGAGTTAGGCTTAGGATGCTACTGATTAGCTACTGATGCAGGGCTTTATATTCTAGATGTTAGTATACTTTCCTCTTTCTCGTATTTACTATATTCCTTATATTGTTGTTATTTTGTTATTTTATGTTATTCTATGTTATTTATTATGAGTCTATTGCTAGTACTAATATATCATCACTTATTTCTGTCACTTGTTTCCTTTTTGAGCCGAGGGTCTCTTGGAAACAACCTCTCTGCCCTCGGGCTAGGGATAGGGTCTGCGTACATATTACCCTTCCCAAACTCCACTAGTAGGAATATACTGGATTATTGTTGTTGTTGTACAACCTCCTAGTAAGATAAAATAAGGAGGAAAACCTACTTCTCCAACCGAATAATATAAAGAAGTAAATACTAGTAATCATTTTTACAATTTATTTTCGTCTTTATTTTTTTCTTATTTGGCCTCCCTTTCTTTTCCTATCTACTAGTAGTATATATCTTTTCAAACCCAGCCTAAAGTTAGAGCTCAGAGGAGAAACATGCAATGAATTTGACTAAAATGGATTCATAATTAAGATGAGGATGACTTTAGCTTATTGTTGACAAGTTGGTGGAATTTTAGGAGGGGTGGTTAATATTTTAATTGCAAATATACCATAGGTTATATCACAAATGGAAGAGAAAGTGTGTAATTAAGTCGGTGGTGGAAAAATCAATTTATTGTGGCGTTTGAGAGTGACCTTATATGTCCACGCAAATGACATCAAATTTTCAAGCACATCGAACTCCAAACACATGTACATTACATATGGAAATTTCGCTTTTATCCCTTAGTTCCGTTTCAAATTCAAACTGTGACTTACTGCCAAAAGCCTTGTGTATTTAATATTCTGTAAATAATACTCCCTCCGTTTCAATTTATGTGAACCTATTTCCTTTTTAGTCCGTGCCAAAAAGAATGACCCCTTTCCTTATTTGGAAACAATTTACCTTTACGCAATGATTTATAGCCACACAAAATAAAGGTGCCTCATTTTACACCACAAGATCAAAAGTCTCTCTCTTTTCTTAAACTTCGCGCCCAGTCAAATGGGTTCACATAAATTGAAACGGAGGGAGTATGACATTTTCATCAGGTACGACAGCCAGTATATTAGTTACTCGGTTTAAAATTAATTCCATACATAACTTGCATGATAGAAGGCGAGCCTTGGCAAGTGGTAAGTTGTTGCCACGTAACAAGAAAGTTACGTGTTCAAATCGTAAAAATTGCTTCTTGTAAATATATAAAGTAAAATTATATATAATAAACTTTTGTGATCCGACCATTTCTGAACCTTACGTTATGATGGGAGCTTAGTTCTCCAGGCTGCCCCTTAACTTGCTTGATATCGAATTGATAAGTAATTAACCCAATCAAATCTCTTCTGTTTGACACTTGATTAAGTTTAATTAAGTAAATGTATTATTGTTGGCTAGCTAGCTCGCTTGGGAATATTTAAGCTAGATGTCATGACCTTCCACATCAGCATGCCACGTAGGTGTTATTTGGCGTGTATTTTTATCATATGGAAAGCTTACATTGGAAGCTAAAATTTGTACGAAAGTTCTAGAAATTATAGATGTTTCCTTAGGAAGACCCTAGAATCCTATACAATTGCTAGGGAAGTCCTTAGAAGATTAGCTATATAGAATACTCTAGAGAAGGGACTTACTTGTAAATACTAAAAACTTGTGTAACAATTAATATTTACATACTAGCCCCTATGAGATTAGTATATCAAGGGGCATTCATTTGTAAAATCATCAAGCAAACAATTCAAGTTCTATCTAATACAAAAGTTTCCTTTGGCAATTCTCATGTGTTCTTACATTCCTTAGCTATCTTTAGTATAGTATGGTTGACTTGGCACCGCAAAATAGTGAGAAAGTTATGCCAGATATTGAACGAGTTGCCAAGTGCCGCATGTGATATTAGTTTAAGACTAAGGACGTGACATAGATCTGTCCAATAAACGAGCCAAACTTGAACGTTAAAGGCTTATTTGATACACATATGAGCTATACAATATAATAATTAAGCCTTATGTCGTGTCCTTAGTTGTTAACTAAGTACACATGTGGCACTTGACAACTCGCTCGCGATCTTGCACAACTTGCTCCCATTCTTGCTATACAAAGTCAGCCTTACTACACTCAAGATCGCTAAGGGAGTGATAGTAAGAACACAAGAGAATTATTAAAGGAAGTTTTGTATTAGAAAGAACTTGAATTGTTTTCTTGGTGAGTTACAAATAAATTATATTAATCACCTAGAGGTTAGTGTATAAATAATAATTATTTTATAAGTCCTTCCATATTTACAAATAAGTACGCCCTCAAGAATTTTCTACATGACTAGAACATTCCAAGGCTTTCCAAAAGTGTATTTCTACCAAGACCATAAATATCTAGAACTTTTCCAAGAAAATTTTCCATAACTCCAGAATATTTCACCAAGAGCTAGTCTCTATCTCATGTAACCCTTCCATATGGTTAACATATATGCCAAGTGGCACTTACGTTGCATGATGATATGGCGGGCTATGACACTCTCCCCTACCCAATTTTGTGCCGCCCTCGGCACAAAACATCGACACGTACGTGTGCACCTCAACTTGGTGTCACTGGAGATCTTTATCCATTATCCATTATGCCCTATGGGGTGGGTCGCCTTCCCATGTTACAAGGTATTGATCACCTTTTTTATTGTCCCATTTGTAATTTGGAAGACTAGTAATGATGGGCTCAATCTTTGCCTATCGGATGCCTCTCCTTGCTCTTGGATGTGTCCACTCCCTATTTTGATACCCTCTGTGGTCCCAGCTGTCACACCTCCTTTTTACGCACCCGC
>JASVEL010013926.1:0-80889 GCA_032618575.1 Nicotiana noctiflora
GATTTATTTTGAAGTGGTAGTTGAAGTCAGGGAGCCCGCCCGAAGAATGGAGTGGCGATTTAGTTTTGAGTTGTAGTTGAAGTCAGGGAGCCCGCCTGAAGAATGGAGCGGCGATTTAGTTTTGAGTTGTAGTTGAAGTCAGGGAGCCCGCCTGAAGAATGGAGTGGCGATTTAGTTTTGAGTTGTAGTTGAAGTCAGGGAGCCCGCCTGGAGAATGGAGTGGCGATTTTATTTTGAAATAGTAATTGAAGTCAGGGAGCCCGCCTGAAGAATGGAGTGGCGATTTATTTTGAAGTGGTATTTGAAGTCAGGGAGCCCACTCGAAGAATGGAGTGGCGATTTAGTTTTGAGTTGTAGTTGAAGTCAGGGAGCCCACCTGAAGAATGGAGTGGCGATTTAGTTTTGAGTTGTAATTGAAGTCAGGGAGCCCGCCTGAAGAATGGAGTGGCGATTTAGTTTTGAGTTGTAGTTGAAGTCAGGGAGCCCGCCTGAAGAATGGAGTGGCGATTTAGTTTTGAGTTGTAGTTGAAGTCAGGGAGCCCGCCTGAAGAATGGAGTGGCGATTTAGTTTTGAGTTGTAGTTGAAGTCAGGGAGCCCGCCTGAAGAATGGAGTGGCGATTTAGTTTTGAGTTGTAGTTGAAGTCAGGGAGCCCGCCTGAAGAATGGAGTGGCGATTTAGTTTTGAGTTGTAGTTGAAGTCAGGGAGCCCGCCTGAAGAATGGAGTGACGATTTAGTTTTGAAGTTGTAGTTGAAGTCAGGGAGCCCGCCTGAAGAATGGAGTGGCGATTTAGTTTTGAAGTTGTAGTTGAAGTCAGGGAGCCCGCCTGAAGAATGGAGTGGCGATTTAGTTTTGAATTGTAGTTGAAGTCAGGGAGCCCGCCTGAAGAATGGAGTGGCGATTTAGTTTTGAGTTGTAGTTGAAGTCAGGGAGCCCGCATGAAGAATGGAGTGGCGATTTAGTTTTGAATTGTAGTTGAAGTCAGGGAGCCCGCCTGAAGAATGGAGTGGCGATTTAGTTTTAAGTTGTAGTTAAAGTCAGGGAGCCCGCCTGAAGAAGGGAGTGGCGATTTAGTTTTGAAGTTGTAGTTGAAGTCAGGGAGCCCGCCTGAAGAATGGAGTGGCGATTTAGTTTTGAAGTTGTAGTTGAAGTCAGGGAGCCCGCCTGAAGAATGGAGTGGCGAGTTATTATTTTGAAGTTGTTGTTGAAATCAGGTGCCCGCCTGAAGAATGGAATGGCGATTTATGATTAGAGTTTGCCGTTGAAGTCAGAAGCCCGCCGGAAAAGCAGAACGGCGTCTTAGTTTTCAAGATTTGATAAGGATAGTGAACAATCGAAAAGTGACATGGTGTAACGGAAATCCCCAGCATGAATCAGAAGGAAGGCAACAAGGATCAGAAAAGATAGATTCAGACTTCGAAGGAGAATAGTTCGAAGATCACAAGTAAGGGAATTCACTTCGGAGTGCAATGCAAGTTAGCAACAAAAGAAGCTTGCGACCGGAATGCGAGTCAACAGTCCGAGATGATCAACAGAAGTGAGTCACAATGAAAAAAGGCAAGGAGTTAATCCAAGTGCAGAAGTTGATGAAAGATGTGGTATGCTCAAGACATGGCCGAGGTCACAAGAACTGCACACCTGGTCTTGATCCGAAAAGCAGCACCTACAACTAGCAAGTATCAAGGTTCAAATTTAGAGTCCGCATGAAGCACCAACCAATACTCAAGATCAAGCTTCAGAAGACTTATAGATAGGAATCTTGTAACTAGTAGCTAATAGGCTTAGTTAGTCTTTCTCATGTTTTGATTTTTGATGTAATAGCAGGACCACGGAACGGAACTTCGATGGAACGAAACCTCGACGGAACGGCACATCGACTGGCTCTCCACCTCGGTTACTCCATATTCTTACTCACTTCTGAACTACACGTGGCCTGATTCCTTTATAGCCAAGGATATGTAGGCAGCTCAGATACAAGGGCTCGGTCACATCCTCTTCTTTTTAGTTTAGTCTCTCCGAATAAGGGTCGGGTCAAAACACTTGTCTAGTCGTTCTTTGTTTGAAAACTCTTTGTGTTTTCAGTCAAAGAGGGGCAGCTGTAGATGCGTGATTTTGCCCCTACCCGAGATTTTTTATATTTTTAGTGTAAAATATTTAGTTTAGGCCTAATATAATTATCTTAGCTAATTTTGACTCTTTCACTTTATTCTTACCTTAAAATGAAAAATAACAAAAATATAGTTTTATTAATATTTTGAAGTCATTTTAAACCCGAAAAATACAAAAAAATAGCACTCGATATTTTTATTTTTCATATAAAACGAAATTATGAAAATAAACAAATAAATAGTTTCATTAACATTTTAGGGTTATCTTAATCTTGAAAAAAAAAATATATAAAAAATAGTTTTGTTTAAATTATTAGTCTTATTGTTATTTTGCTTACGTAGGATTAATTAACAACACTGTGTTCTCATTATCGGTTCCGGGCAAAGAATAATATTCGGGTTCAAACTACCCGGTTTTATAATTTTCGGACCTAACCCATAATAATCCGAGTCCATCACACGGGGAACACGGACAAAACGACACATACACACACATGCATACACTATAGGGACAATACATAATGGGAGAATGGGAGAATAATTAGAAAATGATAAAAGAAAATAAAAACAAAAGAAAAAGACAAAAAAACAAACATGGGGCTCATTCTTTAAAAAACAGAGGAGGGGACACGGCAGGGTGGGGAGTGGAATTAGAAAAACAAAAAAAAAACAAGAAAGGAGGGAGGCATGTGACGAGGGTGGCTAAAAGAATTTGAAAAGGGAATAACAAATGAGAAAGCAAAAGGAGGTTCTAATTCCTCATTTAAAAAAAAAAATGAGACAACACATGGGGGGGGGGGGATATACATTGTGGCCTCATCTTCTTCACGGGAGAAAAAAGATAGGTAACATATAGATACAAAAACTGAGAGATAATAAACGGAGAAAAAAATAGTGAGCTTGGATTTCTTTTTCAGAAAAAGAAAACAACGAAAAAAGCTGGGAGCTTTCTTGGTCGAAAAAGAAAGAGAAAGAAAACGAAAGATGGGGCTACTGTTCATGGTCTTCTTCAATTTTGCTGAAGAAGACGATCGGGAACCTCGCAGCTGTTTCACATCGTCGACCACCATAACCAGTCAGCTCCAGTCCATCGCACAACCAACAACAACCAACCAGCTTAGTCGCTCCTCCTCTGTCTTGAAGCAGCAGAACAGCGGCTGCACCTAACATCTCCTCCCTTACATTTTCAGTCACGACCCAAACATATACACACAAGCACAAACAGAAGACGGGGGAGAAGAAAATCAGATAGAGAAACTAAGGTTTGTTCGGTTGCTGTCCGCCGAGGTTTCTGGGCAGATTTGTGGTTCCGTCGAAGTGTCCGATGTTCAAGTTTTCCGGTGTTAAACATTTTCATATTCATCTTTGAGGTCCGTCACTGTCTTATCCTCCATTTATCGATTTTGCTCTCATATAACGGTTGAATGAATGTTTGTGTAAATTCTTGCTTGCAATTCGTATTTTGAGGCGGAAGATCTGTCTTTAATCAATTTATTGTTTACCCAGCTAGTTCACTTACTAGTTTAATGCAAGATTGAATTAGAATTTTTGATATTCATTGGTCAATATTTATTTACTTAGATCTATTCGTTTAAAGTAGATGTAGGCTTATAAAGGAAAGAGAAAAGTAAAAAAAAAAATAGTTATTTGCTTTGGGGTTAATTAATGTAATTGATTAAAGTGACATTGGTATTCACGTTGGAGAGGGAAGGAACCTGTTAGTACTAATTTGTCCATATGTTATATGAAATGATTTTGGGTCAAATATTTGAACATAAGAACATGAATATAGATTGAGTTTTCCTTTTATTTAATTCTCGTTATTTAATTTACTTATTACATTATTCACTAGTAGCATGATTATGCCGTAACTCGGGTAGGTGAGCCTTAGGATATAGCAAATTACTTTATAAATATAAAATTGGATTTTGGATTAGGTAGCGGGTTCAAGCTGAAAGGGTCCTCCCTTTTGTTTGAATTTGGACCTGAATTCGAGGCTTGAATTTATGTTTGTTAATTAATTAGCCTATATAGACTAATAAAAAATAGAAAATTTTAGTTCCTTTAGTTGGACCTTAATAAATAAAATAAGACGAGCCTCGCCAAATAAAATGCACAAGTTACGAGGCCCTCATAAATGTATATATAAAAATACTTAGACTTCGTGATGTGCCGTTTTAGCAAATTTCACGGCCTTCCCAAAATAATGACGCGTTAGACTCTTTAGGCGCGTATTTTAATAACGTTACTTTCTTAAACTTGGGTGCACATTTATGTGACCAAAATCCAAATCTCAACGAAGTCGAAATATGTTAAAGGCCACAGGCGTACCGGTACGGTGTGGTCCGAAGTACATTTTCATGACGTTGCAATTCCCATAAAATAATAATAATCACAAGCGGTTAAAAGTTAAAATTCGCACATAGGTTTAACATGTATTAAAATTAGATAATTTAGCCAAATATAATAGTTAAGCGACCGTGCTAGAACCACGGAACACGGAAATGCCTAACACCTTCTCCCGGGTTAACGGAATTCCTTACTTAGGATTTCTGGTTCGCGGACTGCAGAGTCAATCTTTTCCTCGATTCGGGATTCAACCGGTGACTTGGGACACCATAAATCTCCCAAGTGGCGACTCTGAATCTTTAATAAATAAATCCCATTTCGATTGTTCTTTAATTGGAAAAACTCTCTCGCGCCCTCGTGAGTAGCGAATAAGTATATATTTATATTAAGTATATATATGTTAAGTATATATATGTTAAGTATATATATATATATATATATATATATATATATATATATATATATATATATATATATATATATATATATATATATATATATATGTTAAGTTTATACGTTATGTATATATATAATATATATTATGTATATATATTATATGTATATGTATTAAATAGATATATATTATGTATTAAGAGATAAATCAAAAAATTGTGTAATAATATTTATTACTAAAAATGACATATCTTTATTAGTCTTCTGTCCCCCAATGGAATGAGCACAACAAGGTACTAATACCACCATTAAAAGAAAAAAAAACTAAATAAGATGTGCCAATCTTGGGTTGTAAGCATTTCATCATCATCCACACCCCCAACCCGAGCATTGAACGTTGCATTAATAGGGTTCCTATATTAGTAAGCAACTACTAAACTTTCGTACATATAATTCCACCTAGTGAGGCAATGTTTAGGAACCTTTCTTTCTCTAAGGCCATATTCATCACATTTTTTATAATACTCCCTAAGTCTACTTCTGCGGTTAGAATAAAAAATCCAATTAAGAGCCATTCTAACCTTTTCAATTTCTACATTTAAAATTCGCATACCATCACCGACAATTAAATGATAAATATGACAAATACATCTAACATGAAATATATTACTAAATGCAGGATTTAATGTGTTTGTAAGAGTGCCTATCTTTGCTAATTCTTCCCTATCTTTGTTTATTTTATCATTAATGCAAAAATATCTACAAATATCACCAACAGTGTTAGCGATAAACTTACCTGTGTGACGGGAGTTAATTATTCTATACGCAAGAATGCGTTTTTGCATTATCCACTCCTCGTCAATCCAGTGACTAGTAACAGTTAGGTAATCACAATCATTATTACTTCTACCAATATCGGTGGTAATAGAAATTCTATTAGTTATATGACTAAATAAATACCGCAAATATTGTTCGTATTTATGTTTAAATTTATATATATCGGCCTTAACTGTTGCACAAGGCCAACCTTTATAAGTAGGATTAAAAACTTTTCTAATATAATGCACAAAATTAGGATTATAAGGAAAAGTATACGGTAAACACATAACGGTAACCATATTTGCTAATTCTTCCCTATCTTTGTATGGATCGTAATATAATATACCTTCGATGACAGTGTTAATTCCAGGTTGAACTAGATTAGAACTTGTACTAGCGTTACCCGCTTTTTCTACACTTGTCCCCTCTAGCTGTGCTTTTAATCTGTTATATTTAGCTTTTTCAGTAGGGTGTTTGTATGTGCCTAGTCAAAGTACCCGTGTCACTACGCTCTCCAGTATATTTATGAACCAACAATTTTTTACAATTTTTACATTTAGCCTTATTTTGATCTCTTAGTTGAGTAAAAAAATTGCCAAACTAATGATGTTTCTTGGCGTTTAGAAGGTTGTCTATTAAAAGTCGGTTTTTGTACATGTGGGTGTTGTGGTTCAGTTGGGTTATCAGCCGGACTAGTAGGTGTGTCATCTAAATCCGGTTGGGTTTCATCTACATCCTGTTGAGTTTCATCAAAATCCTCTTGGGTTTCATCAAAATCCAATTGCCTATGAACTTGTAAATTAGGATAAAGAGCAGCCATAATTTCATTATCTAGTTGATCTTCTCGTGAAATATTATGACAAAATTCAGTATCGCTAAATTGAAAATAGGGATTATCACTATCAAGAATAATTGGACCACTAGGACGGGTAGGTCGGGGAACCGGGGGGGGGGAGGTTAGTTGGTTGACGACTACTTTCACTCATTTTAGCTTTTCCCTTAGCACTAAACATTTTTTTCAATGAAAATGTCATTTTAATTATAATTATGCAAACAAAATCACACAAAATATATTCTTAAAAATTAAGAGTTGGAACGAATTTACCGAATTGACGAACAACTTCTTCAAAATTGAAAATTACAAATTGTTGAAGACTTGAAGACTTGAATACGTCAATTCACCAACTTCACAAAATTTCACAAAATTGGAATAATAATATAAGCAATTGAGAGAGATTGAGATAGATTGATGAATTGGTGAGTTAAAAAGAAAGAATGGGGGAGGGGGGGTATTTATAGTTGAGAATTGGGAAAAAGTGTAATTATATAAAGTTTGGGGTTATATTAAAGTTTGAGGACCATTTGGCTAAATTTTAAAGCCAAAAACAGCTATTTTTGACCTCCAACGGCTAGTTTATAAATCTGGCCGTTGGGCCATTTTAAAAAAAAAAAAAAATTTTAAATTATACCGTTAGGACCGCTAGAGGCCCGCCAGGCCCGCTAAGACCGGCCCAGGACCGCTAGCCGGTCCCGGTCTTCGCGGTCCCGGTCTCGCGGTCCTAATGGGTTGGACTGGCCCATCACGATCTTTTAGCCCACCTGAAGCCCGGCACGGCAGGACCGGCTCATCAGGCCCGTTAGGACCGCCAGGCCCGCGGTCCCGGTCCGGTCCCGGTCCTGAACCGGCCCACAACACACCCTTAATCAAAAGATAAACGAAGAGTGAAGTTTGGTCTGACTTGGTCTCTAAAATTAAGACATATTTAATTAACCCACGAGAAACAACCCCCACCATTGGATGAACCAAAAGAAAGACTCCGATTAAACCCCAGAAGTCTAAACAACGTCATTTGAAGAGCCTCTGGACCGGGTAAGGAAGATGGAGTTGGGCTAGCTTAACCGGGTCTTAGGGAAAAATGACTTGGGCCTAAAGACTTGAAATGAAATATGGCCCAAAATCTCATTCAAAGCTAATTACTCTTTTTCATTTTACTAATTTCCCTTTTGTTTTTTTGTTTTTTTTTTCAAAAAAAATTTGAAACTAAAATCCTAAATTAAGTAAAACCAAATTAATTTAAAAAAAATACTAATTGAGCATAAATTATAATTAACACAATTACTTAAAAACAACCTTAAGAGAGAACCTACTCAAAAACAAAAGTTAAAATTAAAGTGCAAATTAAACTATTTTTTTGTTGTTGCCGTGATTTTCCTTTTCTAGAAAATGACTAATTACAAATTAATTCTTAAAAATATAAAGTTAAATTCTAAATGCAAATGCAACATATATTTATTTATTTTTCATTAACTAAATAAAATAAACATGCACAAATAAATGCAAACGATTGACATCAAATGCCACAAAAATCCACAAAATTGCAAAAACTAAAAAAATACTATTTTATTTTGAATTTATGGGAGTAATTCATATAGGATAAAACTCGCGTGCTCATAGTCAGTACCATGATCCTCATTTGCTTGTCCTTAAGGAAAAAGTTCAGCATGTGATGGCAGAGATGTAACTATTGGTGATGATGGGATGTTGATGATGTAGGGCCGGATATGCATGCCCAATGTAGATGGGCTTGAGGAGTTAATTCTGGAAGAGGCCCATAGCTCGCGGTATTCCATTCATTTGAGTGCCGCGAAGTTGTATCAGGATTTGAGACAACATTAGTGGTGGAGGAGAATGAAGAAGGACATTGTGGGATTTGTAGCTCGATGTCTAAATTGTCAGCAGGAGAAATATGAGAATCAGAGGTGGCTTGCTTCAACAGATAGATATTCCAGATTGGAAGTGGGAGCGGATCACCATGGACTTCGTAGTTGGGATCCCATGATCTTTGAAGAAGTTCGATGCTATTTGGGTGATTGTAGATTGGCTGACCAAGTCCGTGCACTTCATTCCTGTGTGTACTACCTATTCTTCAGAGTGGTTGGCAGAGATCTATATCCGAGAGATTTTTTATTTGCATGGTGTCCCAATTTCCATCATCTTAGATAGGGGTACACAATTTACTTTGCAATTTTGGAGAGCCGTGCAGAGAGAGTTAGGTACTCAGGTTGAGCTGAGCACAACTTTTCATCCGCAGACAGACGGACAGTCTGAGCACATTATTCAGATATTGGAGGACGTGTTGCACAATTGTGTCATTGATTTTGGAGGGTCATGGGATCAGTTTCTACCGCTCGCGGAGTTTTCTTATAACAAAAATTATTAGTCGACTATTCAGATGGCTCCATATAAGGCTTTGTATGGTAGACAGTGCAGATCTCCAGTTGGTTGGTTTGAGCCGGGTGAGGCTAGGCTTTTGGATATGGGTGTTCAAAACCAAATAGAAACCAAAAACCGAACCGAAACCTAAACTTAATGGCTTATTGATATCGGGTTACCGATCTAACAGGCCAGGAACAGATTAAAACTTTTTTATTAATGGCTTATCGGTTTGGTATAGATTATTCAATTTTCTTAACCGATAATTCATTAATCCGTATAATATATATATATATACACATATATATATATACACACACACACACATATATATATATATATATATATATATATATATATATAAAATAATCGAAAGCCCTTCTTTCTCGAGTACTCTATCAAAGTGAATTAGAATAGAAAATCCAAATACAATAAGTCATCTAACTGTGACAAAAGATAGAATTTACTGTCTGAAACAAGATAACAACACCAGTTACTTTATTAGCTTTGCCTGTTTTTAAGGCATCCTAGAATTCTAAGAATGATGAACATTTGTTTTAACAACGACCAATTGGAAATCTTTCACGTGGACTAAGGCTAATGTGCATAAACATAAACAAAATTCTAGACAGATGATTTACCCACCACGATGTCTCTTTAGCTTCGTCCCTCTTAGTACGTTGACCACCTATTTAAACATGCAGATACTAAATTTTATTTTATTTTAATTGAATTAGGCCGATAAACTACCTGATAAGAGCTAAACCGAAACCCATCCGCCCGATATCTTATCGTATGGCTAGCAGATTAATACATTTAAAAGTCGATAACCGATAAGTCAAACCGTTAAGAGTAAATAGCCGTCCAATCCGCCTGATAAATAGCCCTGCTTTTGGGTACGAACTTGGTGTAGGATGTTTTGTACAAGGTGAAGGTGATTCAGGAGCGACTTCATATAGCTTAGTAGAGATAAAAGTGTTATATTAACAGAAAGGTTCAGGATGTGTCACACATGAATTGGGGAGAAGGTTCTACTGAATGTTTCACACATGAAGGGTGTATGAGATTTGGAAGAAGGGTAAATTGAGTCCTCGGTTCATTGGGCCTTTTGATGTGCTTTGGAGGATTAGGAGGTAGCTTATGAGATTGCTTTGCCACCCAGCTTATCGAGTTTGCATCCGGTATTTTATGTTTTTATGCATCGAAATTATATTGGCGATCCATCTCATATTTTGGATTTCAGCATGGTTCAATTAGATGGTGATTTGACATATGATGTAGAGCTAGTGGATATTTTGGGGCGTCAGGTTCAAAAGTGGGATCAAAGGATATATCATCAGTAAAAGTGCAGTGGAGAGGTCAGCCCGTGAAGGAGGCTACCTGGGAGACCGAGCGGAAGACATGGAGCAGATATCCTCACCTATTTGAGACTTCAAGTGTGTTTCTTGGCCCATTAGAGGACGAAAATTTGTTTAAGAGAGGGAGGATGTAATGACCTGGTCAGTCATTTCATGAGATACCGCTCTGTTTCCCCTATTTCTTCTTCTTTATATATTGTTCAACTGTATTCTATCGCATAAAGTTGGCTAGTTTGGGTTCGAAGTGGTTTTGTGGAGAAATAAGATACTTAGTCTCTTAAGTTGGCCTTTAGTTGGAAAAGTCAACCGGAAGTTGAATTGTGAGTAAGCGATCTCAGAATTTTTTTTACGATTCGGATAGATTCGGGGGTGATTTGGGACTCAAGAGCATGATCAAAATGTATTTTGGAGGTGCGGAGTAGATTTATGCTTGAATTGGCAAATATGGAATTTTAGCATTTTTTGGTTGGTAGCAGAGATTTGATATTGGGGTGGAATGAAATTTCGGAGATTGGAGTAGGTCCATTGTGTCATTTGTGACGTGTGTGCAAAATTTCATGTCATTTGGATAATGTATGATAGACTTTTTGGTCAACTGTAGAATTTGGAAGTTTTTGGAAACCTTAGGCTTGAATACGATGTTATTTTGTTGATTTGATGTTGTTTTAAGTGTTTCAAAGTTTGGTATAAGTTTGGATAGTAGTGTATGTCTTGTTGGTGTGTTTGGTTGAGGTCCCGGGGACCTCGGGGTGATTTCAGATGGTTGATGAGGAATTTGGAGTTTGAAATTTGCAGCTGAAGCTGTTGAAGTACTGTCATAACCGCACCTAGCGGATCATAGAAGCGTACGAGTAACCGCAGATACAAAAATGGGTGAGAGGAGCTGGAACCGCAGATGCGGAGGTTCGAGCACACCTGCGATAATGCAGGTACGAGATTTTGATCGCAGGTGCGGTTCTTGAGAGGATAAGTGACTTTCACAGATGCGCACCTGGGACCACAGGTGCGGGTCCGCAAGTGAGAGATTTTGACCATATAAGCGATGTATCTGGGGCAAAACATATAAATTAAGTTCTCGTGAATTTTCGGTTATTCCACCATTTTTAAATACAAGTTTGAGCTTGGGAGAACAAATTAAAGAGGGAATTCAAGATGGTTTCATGGAGGTAAAGTTTACAAACCCTAAACTTGTTTCTATGATGTGTTTTAACTGTTTACATTTGAAATATATGGAAATTAGTATCAAAAATTGGAGATTTAGGGCTTGAAAATTGGAGACCTTAACCTAGGAATTTTGAGGGGTCATTTGTGGTCGAAGTTTGGCATATTTGATATGCATGAACTCAAGAGAGTGTTAGGATTTCAGTTTGTGAATTTTATCAGGATCCGAGACGTGGCCCCTGGGGTCAGATTTGGCAAATTTCAAAATTTTAGATGTAAATTGATTATTTTCGAGTGGGCTTTGTTTCCTTAGCACATTTTGATGTTATAAATCTATTTTTGGTTAGATTTGGAGCATCTAGAGGTCGATTCAAGAGGAAAAGGTATCGCGGTCTAGAGTTTGGACCGGATTGAGGTATGTAATAATTGTAATATATTGTCTTGAGGGTATGAAACCCCGGATTTTACATTATGGTGCTACTTTGAGGAGACCACGTGCTAGATGACGAGCGTGGGGTCGTGCACCATTGGGGATCGTGACTTAGTCCGTCCTTGTGATGACCCGGCCCGTCGAAATTGCCACCCTGTTATGTTATAATTACATATTTTATGCTTTTGTATCAGTGTTAGAGTCTATCGGGTGAGTTAGGAGTGAATTGGATTGAAAATGAGGCATATAGCCTTTTTGAAGGAAACTTGAATAAGAAAAGTCAACCCGAAGTTGACTATTTGGTTAGAGGGCTCAAAATTGGATTCTGATGATTTGGTTAGTTCCGGGAGGTGATTTGTGACTTAGGGGAGCAATCGGAATTGAATTTGGAGGTCCAGTGTAGAAATAGGCTTGAATTGGCTAAGGTTGAATTTTGGCGAAATCCGATCGGTAGTTGAGATTTTGATCCGGGGGTCGGAATGGAATTCCGACAATTCCTGTAGCTTCGTTATGTGATTTTGGATATGTCCTCAAAATTTTAGGTCATTCGGACGTCGTTTGATCAGGTTTTTGGTCGAATGTTAGTTTCGGAATTTTTGAAGAAAATCGAGCGGGAGATGCGGAGCAGATATCCTCACTTGTTTTGACACTTCAGGTATGTTTCTTGACCCGCTCGAGGACGAGCATTTGCTTAAGAGGGGGAGAATTTGACGACCCGGCCCATCGTCATGGGAATTACCACCCCGTTATGTTGTAATTACATGTTTTATGCTTTTATATCAGTGTTAGAGTCGATCGGGTGAGTTAGGAGTGAATTGGATTGAAAATGAGGCATATAGCCTTTTTGAAGGAAATTTGAATAAGAAAAGTCAACCATGAGTTGACTATTTAGTTAGAGGGCTCGGAATTGGATTATGATGATTTGGTTAGTTCCGGGAGGTGATTTGTGACTTAGGGGAGCAATCAGAATTGAATTTGGAGGTCCGGTGTAGAAATATGCTTGAATTGGCTAAGGTTAAATTTTGACGAAATCCGATCGGTAGGTGAAATTTTGATTCGGGGGTCGGAATGGAATTCCTACAATTCTTGTAGCTTCGTTATATGATTTTGGATATGTCCGCAAAATTTCAGGTCATTCGGACGTCGTTTGGTTGGGTTTTTGGTCGAATGTTAGTTTCAGAATTTTTGAAGAAACTTAGGCTTGAATCCGTGTGTAATTGGTGATTTTGATGTTTAGGATGGTGTTTTTATGCTTGGAACAAGTTCAATCGTGTTTTGGAGTATGTTGGTGGTTTTAGTTGGGGTCCCGGGGGCCTCGGGGTGAATCCGGACCATCATCCGGCATTTTGAAGCAAGGAAAAGTCTGCTGTAAATTGCAGATCACTGGGCAGGAATTTAGCCTTCGCGTTCGCGAGGGCAAGGCCCGCGTTCGCGTAGGCCAGGTTCAGTATGCATCGCATTCGTGAGGATGGTTTCGCGTTCGCGTATGGGGAGGACTGTGAAGCATCGCGAACGCGTGGGTGAAGGTCGCATTCGTGTAGAGGGAATTCATAGGGCATCGCGTTCGCGTGGATGGATGTCGCATTCGCGTAGAAGGATCTCCGGATGGCTGAAGAAAATGTGCATCGCGAACGCGTGTGGCATGTCGCGTTCGCGAAGGGTATGTTGGTCAGAGCGTCGCGGACGCGTGAGAGGCGTCGTGAACACGATGAAGAAAAATGGCTGGCAGTGAAATTAAAAACCAGAACTGGTCAGTCGCGGGTTTAACACCCAAAACACCATTTTTGAGTTCCAAGAGAAGGTATTGACGGGAGACTGCTGGGAAATCATCGGGGTTTCATCGGAGGTAAGTTTTGTGGCTTAATTACATCATTTTAACATGAAATCCTTGGTTAATTCCCTGTAAATGAGAGATTAAAGGTGGGTTTGAGCCCTAGGCCTAAAATTGAAGAAAAACACTAATTTGAGTGGGCAAATGGAGTCCGATTTTGGTAAATTTTATATGCCTAGACTCGTACCGAGACGAGGATTCCAAATATGTGACTTTTGTAATTTTTCAAGCAGCGTTCCAAAAGTCAGGTTTTGGCAACTTTGCCATTTTTTGGTGTAAATCAAATTGTATTGATTGGGTGTCGTCCCATTGGCCTAATTTGTTGTATTTCTACTGTATTTGATTAGATTCTACGCGTCTGGAGCTTGATTCTCGTGGCAAGGGCAAGGCGGAGTAGTCGTCGCGCTGTATTGAGGTGAGTAATAGATGTGGGTGATGACTAACGGGTTTGAAACCCCGGTACACCACTTTGTGACGCTGTATAGCGGCGAGACACATACTCTCTTGTGAGTGCGGGGTCGATTGTGATTGGGGACTATGGCTTAGTCCGACTTGTTGGCACTGTGTTATGATATTTGGCTATTCATGAGCCGTTGAACCTCCTTCTCGGATGGTTGCATACTATATTGTAATATTGGCTACTCTTGAGCCGTTGAACCTCCTTCTTGGACGGTTAAGTATACTTGTGGGCCGTGAGCCAGTTATTGGATCCTGCAAGGATCGTTATCATTGTCTGTTGATATTGACATACTAGTTTACAACCAGTCCGTAGCTATTTTTGTTATCATGCTATTTCCAACCTCCGGAACTTGATATTACTGTTTTCCAACTGAAAAATGATAAAAGAGTTTTCAAAACTACTTTTGAGCCTGCGAGGCCTGTATTTGCATATTAGCTGACTGGTAGTGGATCGGGCTGCGCGCCGCAGCAGTATATATGTTGGATCGGACTTCACGCTGTAGTAATATTGTGCTTGGGCTGTAGGAGCCCCTCCGGAGTCTGAACCCCCACAGTGAGCACGGGTACCCAAATTGGACCGGGCTACACATCGTAGTGGTCATATCATGCATTGCATTGCATTTAGCTACATCTAATAGCTGTTATACTATTTTTTGCTGGTACATGTACAGTTGATTTTGATCTTGTGACATGGTATTTGATTACAGCTTTACATAGTGCTTTATTGCGGATTTCTTATCGGCGCTGTCTTACCCCTGTTTATTACCACTGAGTCCGGCAGTACTCATTTTACTCCCTGCACCTTGTGTGCAGATCCAGGTACCTCTCAGCAGTGATCCGGTAGCTGTTCGAGGTGACATCTGTAGGATATTCGAGGTAGCTTCAAAGTCCGCAGGACCCGATGTCCCTTCTTACTGTCTTTTGATTCTGTATTGCTATTTCTTTCCTCACTTGGTATCTTGTAAACCATTATTACACTATGTTCATTAGAGGTTCATGACTCTTGACCCTTCGGTCTATGGGAGTTGGTATATTTTGGGACTTGGTTGCCCGTTTTCGATATATGTATCACTGTTGCTTCATGTTTTGATATGCTTAAATGGGATGAAGCGAGCTTCTAGCTCCGTCGTTATTATTGATTGGTCAGGCTGGCCTAGCAATGTGCTGGGCGCCATCACGACCGGTTTTGGGGTCGTGACAGTCCCGTATGACTGTTAAGTTGTGTATTTGATTAAAACTTGTTTAATATCATTATGTTTTGGAAAGTATTATCATGGTATGGGCTGAATGCCATATTTAGGACTTGTGCCAACTGTTTTGACTACATTTTTGTTCTTAGTCATGTTGTATTCTACTGTTTTCATAACTCATCCATAATTACTCTGTCTTATATTTTAAATGATATTTTTGGCCGAGCATCATGTTTTACTATTGCCCGAGTGACTTGAGAGATTTCTGACTGAGTGAGGTCGAGGCCCTGTGTTGTGAGGATATTATGGGATGGGGTTGCACGCCGCATCAATGCTGTAGGGATTCATGATTATGAGGTTGATGGCCTAATTTGTTATGCCACGAGGTGGCTTGTTATGAGGTCGGGGGCCTATTTGATTATGCCACGAGATAGCTTGTTATAGCGCTTGGGCTGTAGGAGCCCCTCTAGGACTCTGCAAACCCCTAATGAACGCGGGTACCTTGTGTGAGATGTGATATTGTTCGAGGGGCTATTGTTATTGCGTATTACTGCCCAAGGGTCTAATTATGAGTGATTGTGAGGTAGCCCGAGGGGTTGGTTTTCTTGATATTTTTGCCCGAGGGGTTGTTTATGATTTTATCGCTTTTACTCACTGTTTCACTACTCATTTGGAACTATGAAAGAGGTTTTAAAAAGGTTTAACTGAACTGGGTTGTTTTTATGAGTTTTATTGCCTTACTGAATTATTCTAGACATATACTATTTTGTTGTAGCGTTATAACATATTTTTATGTGTTTTTTTCACTGCTCAACTTTCATTTAGTTCTATTACCAATTGAGTTGGTGTACTCCCCTACACCCTGTATGCAGATCCAAGAGACTCGGGTCGCGATAACGAGTGCTCAATTGTCATCCAACAGGCTTTCTGAGTTGACTAGGTAGTTGTTTGGCATTCGTAACCCAATGCCTCTCCTTCCTATCTTTATTCAGCTTTGTATTACTTTTGTTTCAGAATATGTTGTCTTTTCATATTCCTAGACAAGTTTTAGTTGCTCATGACTGGTGACACCCCGATATGGGGCGTGTTTATTTCTGCACTGTTCTATTCTATCTTACATTTTGGGATTTTGGCTTATTAATGACTTTATATGACTTATTATAATTATTTGGTTGGTTTTGAGGTTTGTGTCGGCTGGCCTAGTTTCACGATAGGCGTAACCACGGCCGGATCCGTTTTAGGGTCGTGACAATTGAATTCACTTTTGCTTGTCTACTTTAGACTGTTCACGTCTCTTGTGAAAATAATTATCACGACCTAATTTTATAATAGGTCATGATGGAGCCTAACGTTCCCGCTAAGCAAGTCAACTGTGAATTAGCCACGTGGTTTTCCCCTTTTAAATAAATTCTTCCAAGGGAATAAACTTTCCTTAAATTTAAAAGATAATAGATTTGAAAAAAATTACATGAGATCAACTTAGTGAAATTATAATCGTGAAATAAAAATCAAAACCACAAGTCTACTAGTGTGTGCCAATACCTGAGGTCACAAGAGTATGCGCTACTAGTAGAATAAACAAAAGATCACTGCTTTACTGTCTGAAATAAAATAGACAGAACAATAATAACAAAAAGACTTTGGTTGCTGTAGAACGACTCGGAATGGCAACTCACTTGTAGTCTCGTACCAAAAGTTAAGCATGCGCACCAAACTGATAACCAGATGTACCTGCCTCAGATCATATACATTTAAGTGCACAGTGTAGCATGAGTACATAAACAACATGCACCCAGTAAGTATCCAGTCTAACATCGAAGAAGTAGTGACGACATGTCGACTTTGACAATTACTATGGGCTAACAATGACATCAAAATTATATACAAAACATAGATTACATGAATAATATTGAAAACTCAATAACAAGAAAGTAAATACTCCTTTCACAAATATTAAGTCTCGGGTTTAATTTCATCATTTAACAGTTTGTATCTCAAGGCATTTAAGCAATATCAATTATGAATAGTTCTAAAGATTTATCATGAACAAATTATGTTGAGGTCGTACGATCCGATACAACATAATATTTAACTATGCACTATCGAGGGCCGAACGACACGAACCATAGATGCATCTATCTGCTACCGAGGCGTTCGACCCGCTCCACAAATAAAAATATTTCAAAAAAAACATAAATTTTTAATAATAGTTAAATATCTCATTTACGACTTCAAGTAAGTGAAATTTAACTTTTTACAATTCTTTTATCAACTTTTAATATGACTTAAGTAATTAAGTTATCAAGTAGGGGCAAACATTGCAGGTATAGCACGATACGGGTCCTCGACTAACCTGATAATAGCATAATTAGTAGCTATGTACGGACTCTCATCACGTCGTACGTACATAGCCTCCATAAAAAGGTACCCATATTTATTTAACTTATATATGGGGTTAATTCCCTCTTACAAGGTTAGAAAAGAAACTTACCTCATCTCAAAACCTACTTTTCGGTCCAAAGTTGTGCTCAAACCCCCAAATTTGGTGCCAAACGACTCAAAACTAGTCAAATATTATATAAAGTAATCAATACACATTCAAAAGTTCATATTCTAACTATCAAAGTGATTTTCCAAAGCCTATATGAAGAATCTCTAAAATTCATCCCCAAGACCACGTGCCCGAATTCCAAATTTTTTTGAATAAAGTTGATACACACACCCTCATGAACTCAAATATATGATTTTCAAAAAATTTCATAAACAATTTTGTGGTTAACATCTAGGTTTTCACCTATATTCATGATTTTCACTAATTTACACATTATATTCTATCCCTAAACTATGTATTTAACTTACAATTTATAGAAATCACTTACCTCAAAGTTCTAGATGAAAATCCCTCTCGAGAAGCTCCCAAAATTGCCCAAAGAGTGAGAGAAATGGGTTAGAAATGGCTCAAGTCCCGTATTAAATGAACCTTTCAGCCCAGCAATTTTGACACCTGGCGGTCCTTAGCCGCATCTAAGGTACCACACATGTGGTTCTTGGTACGCTTCTATGGAGGTCTTCAAGCCAGTGTGGGACGCTTCTGCACCTGGGTCCACATCTGCGCCCTTCCCCTTCGCACATGCGCGTTTGCGGGTGCGCACAAATTTCCGCACCTGCGATCCCTTACGAAATGCTCCAGAACCACTTCTGCGGCCATACTTCTCACCTGTGAGCTCGCACCTGCTTCTGGCTTAGCGCATGTGCGATTAGGATAGCAGTTGGGAGCTTTTGATGTTTCTCCTAAGATCTAACTTGGTCCGAACCTCGTCCGATTAGCACCTGGGGGACCCGTCCGAACATTGAAACAAGTTTGAAATCACAATACGGACTTTCTCGAATTGTCGAAACTCACTAAACAATGCTAAAACTAAGAATCACACCTCAATGGTTTGACTTATCGGGTATCGGCTTTTAAACATATTAATCTGCTAGCCATCCGATAAGATATTAGACGGATTAGTATCGGTTTAGCTCTTATCAGGTGGTTTATCGGCCTAATTCAATCAAAATAAAATAAAATTTAGTCTCTGTATGTTTAAATAGGTGGTCGACGTACTAAAAGGGATGAATCAGAAGAGACGCTGTGGTGGATAAATCATCCGACTAGAATCTTATTTGTATTCATACACATTGGCCTTGATTCATGTGAAAGATTTCCAATTGGCTGTTGGTAAAACAAATGTTCGTCATGCTTAGAATTTTAGGATGCCTTAAAAATCGAGGAAAAGTTGATGAAACAGTAGTGTAACTGGGGTTGTTATCTTATTTCAGACAGCAAATTCTATCTTTTGTCACAACTAGATGGCTCATTTTATTTGACGTTCTTTTATTCTAATTCACTTTGATAGAGTACTAGAGGAGTAAGGGTTTTCGATTATTTGATATGAGATTGGTGAAAATTTTGGAGGGAAAGTTGAAAAGTTTTTCTAGTTTCCCACTACTGGAAAATTGACCTATGGCTACGCAGGGAAAACCGTTACAATAGGAAAGAAAACCGTTGCCATAGATGTACTACTACGGTTCAGTGCCCGTTCCACGAGCTGCCATGGCTATAGAGTTTATGGAACGGCTTTTGGAACGGTTCCAATTTCCGTTGCTATAGCAGAGTCTATTGTTACGATTTTCCCTCCTCTTGTTGGAACGATTATTCGTATCATTGCAACGGTTAATAACCGTTACCGTAAAGTTAAATGCAACGGTCTTAAACCGTTAGTATATATATCAAATCTGTTACAAGTACAATAGAAATGGCAACGATTTAATTAAGATATTGCAACGGTTAAACTACCTATTGCAACGGTTTAGAGATTGTTTTGGAACGGTTTGTAGATACTATGGCAACGGTTCACTAACATATTGCAACGATTGTTAGATTATTTTGGAACGGTTTGCAGGTCCTATGGCAATGGTGATCTACCTATTGCAACAGCTTTTATATGATTTTGGAACAGTTTCCAGACCCTATGACAACGGTTTTCAGACCCTGTGGCAACGGTTTTGTTACCTGTTACAATTTAATTGAATTAAAAATAGTGCCCCCTGTTGTAAATAAAGATTTTACGTAAATATACAATAAACTATAAAATTATAAAACTTATATAAACACATAATGAAACTTTTGATAATCCAAATTATCGGACAAGTTAATTATAAATCCATAGATAGTGATGAAACCAATAACAATTTGATATTTCAATATCAAAAGTTTTAAAATGTTTTGATAACAAACATTCCTAGAAACCGCCACATGCATCTACAACAATCAACAATTCAAAATTCAAGTAAAGTCTAGATCGTCATCACTCCGTCCGTCTTCCATCTCTTCATCTACTCCACCTACAAAAGAGTAGTATAAAGTATGATTTGCAAAATGGATTAAAGATAAAACATTTGCTATTTAACTCTAACAAAACATGAAACCATGTTCAAATGTGTGGAATCAAGGAGCCATGTTCTCTTTATGCATTTTCAATGCATGCTATTTCTTGAAGCTATTGCCTTTGGTCTATTGTTCAAATGTGTGGAATCAAAGTTTAACCTGTTTATACATCTTATGGTGGGATATTAACATGGTTTGTCAAAGTGCTATGAATTTAAAATTTGCAGAGAGATTACACTAAGAAGGAAACTTTCGTCTACTTCAATGACCAAAGTAAGATAACTAGATTATCAAAATTAGCACTCCTCAAGAGTTAATCATATTCTAATTTGTATTACACTGCTAATGCAAATTTGAATATCCAATTAGCTATATCGTATACTCTAGAAATATCAAAGAACAATGATATGATCCTGCAATATGTTTCAGCTTCAGCAAAAGAGAATGTGAATTTCAAGCAATGCAATGCAACATTAACTTTTTTTAACTCTTTCCTTCATCCATTCATATGCTTTAACTTTTTTTACTAAAAGTGTGGTGAAGCGTATATAACCAGAATAATGACCATATGCAGTTCATACGAATCGACATCAGTTGCTACTGTCAACTTAGACAACACTAGGGATCTTGTAGTTGGAATTAAGATTTATAATTGTAACTACCATGTCACATATGTTTTATTATGAGAATCGAACTTACAACACAAACGGAAACCAGTAACGGGCAAACTAGCTTTAACGTTGGAAATTTCCTCCATATACAATGTTTACTACTTACCGAACTCCAACTAGCTTGTAACTGAGCAACATGAATATTGAAGATATTCGATTCATAGTTATTTGTAGAACAACCCTTACCATGAGAGCTGCAGTCTAAATAATGCATCTTTCCTAGTTGAGTCATCAAGAACTATATTTCCAAGTTATTGTTGCAATTACAATATGGTGTTAAGAATTTAAAGGAAACCTGTAATGCCTTAAATGGTGTCAATTAACTTGAACATGAATGCCTAACTTCCTTCTTAATCTACTTAAGAACATCACCTGTTTTGGATTTTTAACTTTTTTTTTTTGCACTTACCTTCATTTTTGTAGGATCACTACTTAAGACGAAAGCAAACACAAAAATATAATAGTATTAAGAAATGAACCTTGGTCCTAACTCAACCCCAAAAGCTAGATCATGAGGAAAGGGTTTTCCAATACCATATAAGGAGACCACAATCCATTTCCCTCACCAATGGGGACACATAACTTATAGAAAGCAGATTCGGTTCAGGGAGAGACAAATAATGAAATTCCATAGCTACAGGCCTTCAGTTCACAGGTTGAAAAAATGCCAATTCTTATTAAAACAGTGAAGAGGGACAATGAGACTCGAATAACACCTTGTTGTGCAGAAGCAGTTTCTCCAGGTGCACGAGCACTGAATATTAGCATGTCAGGATCAAGTCTTAAATCGGGGTTGAGACGTTTAAGTCATGTAACAACGTTCATCGTAATATCTTGTTCCATAGCATTCTTTTGAGCATTGAGCTCTTCCATCATTTTTTCCTTTTGTGCATTGAGCTTTTCCAATATTTTTTTTTGCATCCTCTCTTCCATTTCCTCTATTTTTTGTTCCATTCTCTCATTAGTAGCATTTATAGAGGATCCAAAATCTTCTTTTTTCTTTTTTAAGACAGTTTTGTTGACTCCTCGTCCATACAATCTTGCCCGACCTGGGTGCTCGGGTCCCATCACTGATACAAAAGTGTCAACTGAATCAATACCATCTCCACTTTCTTGAGTGGATTGTATTCTCTCCATTTCAGCCTACAAACCAAATGCAAGAGAACAAAATATAAGTAAAATAAAACTAGGTCGATAATTAAGAACAAATAAATAATCATGATAATCTTTAAACAAGAAATTTCTTACAATTTTACTAATTGTACTCTCATATGAGCTTTTGTATACTCGATCAGGTTTTCTTTTTCTTGTGGCCACAAATATATCTTTACTTGAAAGACTATCCGAAGTATCGGCCATTTCCTTCTTTTTTTCCTAGTAAAAAAGAAAACTTGTATAATAATGTTTCCATTCAAAGTTAGCAAGTTCATACTTAAAGAAAAATAATAAAAAATCAAACCTCGATGATTTGAGCAAAACTTGGTTTTCCAGCAGTGTGTGGATGCTTCAACATTTTTCAATTTTTGATATTGGTTTCAGATATTTTTTGCAAATAAAAAAGCAAACTTTATTCATACTTAACGCACACAGTCTGTTAAGCAACATCCTATTTTTCAACAAGATCTCCAAACTCTTGAAGTGTTATCATGTTTGAGTTACTACAATCAACAACCAAAGAAAAATAACAATTAACTCACTTATAAATTGCAGAAAACATAAAACATAGCATAAATTGCAGAAAACAGAGCATACAACAGCATAAAACATAGAAGAAGAACAGAACAACAGAAGAAGAAGAAGAAGAAGAAGAAGAAGAAGAAGAAGAAGAAGAAGAAGAAAAAGAAGAAGAAGAAGAAGAAGAATAAGATATGAGCAAAACATCTTTTTCTTGAGTTTGAGAAATGGTGCCTGTAAATAATTCAAGAGCATATATGAGCACAAGGGATTGTTCTCAAAAATTTTGCAGTTTATACTAGCCACAGTGGTGTTATATAATCTTCCCACCTCCACCTCCATTTGATGACTTCCCTGATGATGATGATAATTCTGGTCCAAATTTCTCTCCTCTAATTATCGGTATCATTGGAATTCTTGCCAGTTCTTTCCTTCTAGTTAGCTACTATGTCATAATGTCAAAGTGCTGTGGGCACATAAATGCTTATAGAAGAAGGGATGAGGATCATCTTAATGATTCAGAATTGGAAGAGAATCAAGACCCTTCAAATCATGAGGCATGGCATGTGAATACGACAGGTTTAGATGAATCTCTGATCAAGTTGATTACAGTGTTGAAGTACAAGGAAGGAGGTGGATTAGCAGAGGGAACGGATTGTTCTGTATGGTGAATTTCAAGAAGATGAAAGCCATAAACTTTTACCAAAATGCAGCCATGCTTTTCATGTTACCAAAAATCATGTAGCTA
Organism: Nicotiana noctiflora; assembly: GCA_032618575.1. NCBI lineage: Eukaryota > Viridiplantae > Streptophyta > Magnoliopsida > Solanales > Solanaceae > Nicotiana > Nicotiana noctiflora. The sequence continues at coordinate 23,336 of JASVEL010013926.1, forward strand.
ACATGAAAGCATTGAATGTTTGAGTGAATTTCATGTTACAGAAATGGTAGCTAACATGAAAGCATTCCAGCTGGGATTGTTCTGTATGTCTGAGTGAATTTCATGTTACAGAAAATCATGTCTGGGCACAGAAATGCTTATAGAAGAAGGCATTGATACAAGCCTTAGACGAATCATTTCGCACGCTTTTTGAATGTGAGTCGCCTTTTTACATACATTGTTCCCAACTTGAGTTATACACCAGTTGCAAAGCTGTGGGTAAAAAGCAATCACTGGAATATATGATAAGTTTTCCCTAGAACTGCAACATCCTATGGAAAAGGCCTTGGTTGTAGTATCTTTATTTATTTGGTTCTCAATTACTACATTGTCATACAACTTTAACCAGACTTTTCTTGCATTATTTTTGTTCGCTAGCAGTAAACAAACTTTATTTATTAGTATTGTGTTGTGCCCAAAGTAAACTAGTAGACAGAGTTGGCAAAAGTTTGATGTAATTACCTTGGCGGCATCAGAGTTCCAATAGTCAAGAAGATCTTTAAAGTGAGATGCAGGAACATTTTGTGGCCTATTCTGCATTCGAAGCTCGTCATTCTCATATGTATCAAAGTATTTTTTTCTTCAACTGACTTTTATACTTTCTCCAAGCAGTACAAACTGAATCAAAAACCCAATTCTTCGCCTCTTCAGAAATGTCATATTTTTCCTACAAATTTTGTGCAATTGGGTTAATATAAGAAATGTTAAATATCGATGCTTATTGAACATTAGAAACTTCATACCTTGACATATTTCCAAATATCATCTTTTTTGTCTACTTTCCTCCAATCAAATACATTAACAGGACAAAAGGCCTCATTCCTTCCCAATGTGCCGAGGAAGCTACCTAACTCTTTTACAACTTCTTTAGTGGGACCAATAGGTTGATTGAACTCATTTAGCACGATTATTTTACGGTCCTTCCTACCGTGCACACTTTGCATTTGAGTACACTACAACAAAAAGGGTGTTTAGCGGCAATATAAAATGGTTTTAGCGGCAATAACAATAGACGTTATATCTTTTACCGGCTATTGGTGTTTAGTCGCTGATGTTGGGGTCGCTAAAGTCTTTAACGATAATTATTTGCGGCAATTATAATGGTTGCTAAATCTAATCCATAACGAATATTTATACTACTTTAGCAACCATTTTTTATAGTTTCTAAATTCAAAATAGTTGCCGTTTAGAGTTCACATCATTAACGGCAATTATTATGGCTATTAAATCCATCCATAATGGCTTTATTCTCCTTTAGCATCTATTTTTATAGCCGTTAAATTCAAAATAATTACCGCTAAATGTTCGCATATTTAACGGTAATTATTTGTGGCAATTAAAATGGCCATAGTATCCCTTCTAAAAACATATTAGTTTGTCATTTTAGTGGCTAATATGTTTAACTAAATTGCCGTTAAAGTCAATATTTTTAACGACAATTGTTCTACAGCAATTATAACAACTACAATATCTCTTGTAAAATATCTTAATTTGCCCATTTATCGTCCATTTATATAGCTGGTAATAAATTAGCGCCAAAAGTCACAAGCTATAATAACAAATTAAAGGAAGCACCAATCAAAAATATTAGATGTCACAATAACTAAACTTATATTGTTTGAACTAAATAGCTAATGTCATTATATAACTAATACAGACGAACGATGGTCTTCAAACGATAAACGATTTTCGCAACTTTTCATCATTATGAAATCTTTCCACCCCCTGAATTATCGAGCATCAAATTGCATGAACTGAAATTATAAAATAATTGTATTAGAAGATAAAATACAATGCTGAAAAAACATCTTCAAAAATGCATCACTGTTACGATTCATAAACAGAAAAAATATTGTTATTAACAGAACATCTATCAAGCAGAATAACCACAAAGTGCAGAAAATTTCAGCTGAAAACAGTCAACAAAAACTGCAGATATTGCTGAAACAATGCAGATATAAGTAACAGGAATAATACATATTTTATTTGCTCTAATGCTAGTCCAAAGCTTCATGTTTCAGTAGCTCACAGATGTAGAAACAATGCTGAATTCACAGTCCAAACTGTGCAGGTTTTGCTGCTCAAACACTCCTCAAAATTGTGGTAATTAGGCTGTCAATTGATGTTGTAAAACGCGCAGTTGATGTCCATAAGAAAAAGCCTGATTTATTGATGATGATGTAAAACGCGTAGCTGATGTCCCTGCTACTACGGCTTTGGAAAGGCTTCATATGGATGTAAAGACACATTTACAAACTAATACAAAGGATGTTAGGGGTATGGAGGCAGCTGGTGATCGAGATGCTATTGAACCAGCTGATAAATCAGCAGTAGCAGTGCTAAGTACCACGAGACTCTACTAAACCGGCTCATGACCCGCGAGACCTGTTAACCTAAGCTCTGATACCAACTTGTCACGACCCAAACCCTGGTCGTGATGACGCCCAACACAATGCTAGGCAAGCCCGACCATATTATGTCTTAACCGGCCATTTATTAATTCCAGCTAATCAAATTAAACTTAAACAACAAGTGTTCATATCAAATGATAAACGTAATAGTAGAAACATACAAAATACGGTCCCAACCAAATCGCGGTGTCACGAGACTAAGGCTTTACAGAATAACATCCTAATACAATCAAGTCTAGGCAAAAGAAATCAACAGGGTGATAAATAAGGAGAAAACAGGCTCTGCGGATGCTGGCAGCTACCTTGTAATCTCCGCAAGAAGTAGATGTGAGCAGGCAGCAACAACAACTGAACCGCTCTCGGGCACCTGTGAATCTGCACAAAACGTGCAGGGGAGTGGGGTGAGTATATTTCAACTCAGTGAGTAACAATAATAAATAATAACTGAAAGTAAGAACTCCTGTTCTATCACTTAGCAGTTCTAAGGCAACCCTCGCAGGTACGTCATCACAGTGGTAGTACTCTGATCTCTAATCCACATCTATCTCTACAAGATCCCACACTGATCAAACCCTCACTCGTAACCCTACGGTGTACGGCCATCTCAATATATGAAGACACATACCTATGTCTATAATGTATAAGTATTTAAGTAGGTAATAGGATATGAATAAAAAAAAATGATACGGCGTGCAGCCCGCTCCAATACATATAACGTTGCGGTGTGCAGCCCGCTCCATTTAACATCGACGACGCTCACTAGGGGTGTATACGGACTTCGGAGGGGCTCCCTAGGCCCAAGCGCTATGATAATGCAGCGTGCAGCCCGATCTACACATATATTACTGTGGCGTGCAGTCCGATCCAATATTTATATATACATATATAACTATAACTACACTGCTGCGGCGTGCAGCCCGATCCCATAATATACACCAGCGCTCACTGAGAATGTGTGCAGACTCAGACTCCGAAGGGGCTCCTACAGCCCAAGCGCAATAATACTACGGCGTGCAGTCCGTCCCACATGTATATTACATGTATATTACTGCGGCGTGCAGTCCGATCCAATATATATACTGCTGCGGCGTGCAGTCCGATCCAATATATATACTGCTGCGGCGTGCAGCCCGATCCAATATAGGTATATATATATAATACCTCATAATGGGTCCTCGACCCTATTCCAGTCAGTATATACTTGGCCTCTCAGGCCCAATATAATATATCACAGTGGGTCCTTGACCCTGTCTCAGTGAATATAGACTTGGCCTTTCAGGCCCAATATAATATCTCATAGTGGGTCCTTGACCCTATCTCATCTCAATCGGTATAAACTTGGCCTTTCAGGCCCACTCAGCTAGAAGAGGGAATTCCACCCTAGATAATCTCTCTCAATGTACACATCTAGTACGGGCTCATACTATACTATACAGCTAGAGCTACGGCTGAGTGTATGTTTCCAACACGATATAAGGGTCACCTAGCTCTATAGGTTCCCTAATGCTTTACAGATCGGCACAAGGCCCCAAACATGGCTATCAGCCCAATTGCACAGTTATAAACTTATTATCAGTCATAACACACAGTATACTATTAGTCAGGAAGGACTAAGTCCGAACCCCCAATCACAATGTTACCACGCTCGTCACAAGACGCGTGTCTCATCTCAACATAGCACTGTGAAGTGCTAGTACGGGGTTTCAAACCCTCAGTACATTATTTACTACTATCACTCACCTCGAACCGGTGGAAGCTTCAATCCGCCTCGCGCTTGCCTCGCAAACCAATCTCCTCGGATGCCAAATCTACTCAAAATCAACGATAATACATCAATATATGCTCAATTCACGTAACCCATGTAAAATAACCCAAATTGTATCAAAACCCACAAAGTTGTCAAAACCCGACTTTTGGTGCGCTTCTCGAAAAATTATAAAAGTTACATATTCGGAACCCTCGTCTTAATACGAGTCTAGGCATATCAAATTTACCAAATTCGGACTCCATTTGCCCACTCAAATCGGCAATTTACCAAAACCCTGGCTTAGGCTAAATTCCCCCACAATTTGATCCAATTTCCGTGAATTAAAGGAGAATTTCATGATAAAAACGCGTAAAGGAACCATAAAACTCACCTCTGATGATAACCCGATGATCTCCAAGCAATATCTTTCCCAAATCGCCCAATTCGCCTCCAAGAATCGAGCCCCAAATGTTTTGCAACTTATGAAATTTTAACCCTTCTGTTATTTTTAACACAGGCCCGATTTCCGCTTCGGCGAACAAAAATCCGCCTCTGCGAGGCCGCCTCTGCGACCAAATGGTCGCTTCTGCGAAAACACACCTAGCCGCCCAGTTCCGCTTCTGCGGCCCAGGTCTCGCTCCTGCGAGACCGCTCCTGCGAACAAGCCTCCGCACCAGCGGTTCTCCCCAGTCGCCCGCCTTTCCGCTTCTGCGAGAAAGGACTCGCGGAAGCGAGTCCGCTCCTGCGACGAGTCATCCGCTTCTACAGAACCTCCTGGCCAAGCCCCCCTTTCGCATCTGCAGTCCAAATTCCGCTTCTGCGGTCCCGCTCCTGTGGTTCCCAATCCGCAGGAGCGGAAATGCTATTGCAATTCGTGACAGCAACTCCCAAACTCCATTTCCTCCCGTTTAACCTCCCGAAACCACCCCGGGTCCCGGGACCCCAACGAAACCCACCAACAAACTGCAAAACACGATACGAACTTGTTCCAAGCATAAAAACACTATCCTAAACATCAAAAATCACCAATTTCACACGGATTCAAGCCTAAGTCTCTTCAAAACTTCCAAAACCGACATTCGATCAAAAACCCGACCAAACGACCTCCGAATGACATGCAATTTTGCAGGCACATCCAAAATTACCTAACGGAGCTACTGCAACTGTCGGAATTCCATTTTGACTCCCGGATCAAAATCTCACCCATCGATCGGATATCGCCAAAATTCAACTTTAGCCAATTCAAGCCTATTTCTACACCGGACCTCCAAATTCAATTCCGATCGCTCTCCTAGCTCACAAATGACCTCCCGGAGCTGACCGAATCATCAGAATTCGATTCCGAGCTCTCTAACACTCAGATCAACATCCAGCTCACTTTTCTCAACTATTCCTTCTTCTAAGAGACTATTTGTCTCAATTTCAACCAAACTCAACCCGGATTGACTCAAACTTACCCAACATATTACGACATTAACAAGCGGATAATGGGGGTAACGGGGTAATAACTCACATGATGATGGGCCGGGTCATCACATTCTCCCCAACTTAAGAAAATGCTCGTCCTCGAGCGGGTCAAGAAACATACCTGAAGTCTCAAACAAGTGAGGATATCGGCTCCGCATCTCCTGCTCAACCTCCCAAGTAGCCTCCTCCACGGGTCGACCTCTCCACTGAACCTTAACTGATGCAATCTCCTTCGACCTCAATTTTCTTACCCGGCGACCCAAAATAGCAATAGGCTCCACATCATATGATAGATCACCATCAAGCTGAATGGTATTGAAGTCTAATACATGAGACGGATCCCCGATATACCTTCAGAGCATAGACACATGGAATACTGGATGAACGCTGGATAAGCTGGGTGGCAAGGCCAACTCATATGCCACCTCTCCAACCCTCCTAAGTATCTCAAAAGGACCAATGTACCTGGGACTCAGCTTCCCTTTCTTCCCAAACCTCATGACACCCTTCATGGGTGAAACCTTCAGCAACACCCTATCACCAACCATGAAAGACAACTCTCGAACTCTACGGTCCGCATAACTCTTCTGGCGAGACTGTGCTGTGCGAAGCCTCTCCTGGATCAACTTTGCTCTATCCAGAGCATCCTGAACTAACTCAGTCCCTATCAATCTATCCTCACCGGGCTCAAACCATCCGACGGGAGATCGACACCGTCTGCCATACAGTGCCTCGTACGGGGCCATCTGAATACTCGACTGGTAACTGTTGTTGTAGGCAAACTCAGCAAGCGGCAAGAACTCATCCCATGAACCACCAAAGTCAATCACAAATACCCGCAACATTTCCTCCAGGATCTGAATAGTGCGCTCCGACTGCCCGTCTGTCCTGGGGGTGAAATGCGGTGCTCAACTCAACCCGCGTACCCATCTCTCGCTGAAATGCTCTCCAAAACTAAAAAGTGAACTGAGTGCCTCATTCAGATATAATAGACACTGGGACCCCATGCAACCTGACAATCTCCCTAATAAAGATCGTTGCCAACCGCTCCGATGAGTAAGTAGTACTAACTGGGATGAAATGTGCGGACTTGGTCAGCCAATCAACAATCACCCATACAGAATCAAACTTCCTTACTGTCTAAGGGAGTCCAGTAACAAAATCTATAGTGATCCTCTCCCATTTCCACTCGGGAATATCCGTACGCTGAAGAACACCGCCCGGTCTCTGATGCTCATACTTGACCTGCTGGCAATTGAGGCACTTAGCTACATGCCTAACAATATCCATCTTCATTCTCCTCCACCAGTAGTGCTGTCTCAAGTCTTGGTACATCTTTGCGGCACCTGGGTGAATAGAGTACCGCGAACCGTGTGCCTCCTCAAGTATCAACTCCCGCAAACCATCAACATTGGGCACGCATATACGGCCCTGCATCCTCAGAACACCATCACTGTCGATAGTCACATCTCTAGCATCATTATGCTGCACTCTCTCCTTAAGGACAAGCAAATGTGGGTCATCATACTGTCGCTCCCTGATGCGATCATACAAGGAAGATCGAGAAACAACACAAGCCAACACTCGACTCGGCTCTGAAATATCTAATCTCACTAGCCGATTGGCTAGGGCCTGAACATCATAAGCAAATGGCCTCTCCCCAACTGGGATGAAATCTAGGCTGCCCATACTAACCGCCTTCCAACTCAAAGCATCGGCCACCACATTAGCCTTCCCCGGATGATACAAGATAGTATGTCATAATTCTTAAGCAACTTCAACCACCTTCGCTGTCTCAAATTAAGGTCCTTCTGTCTGAATAAGTGCTGAAGGCTGCGATGATCCGTGAACACCTCACATGAGACACCATACAGGTAATGCCTCCAAATCTTCAAAGCATGAACTATAGTTGCTAGCTCCAAATCATGAAAAGGGTAGTTCTTCTCGTGGGGCTTCAACTGACGAGAAGCATAAGTAATGACCCTACACCCCTGCATCAACACACAACCAATGCCAACTCCTGAGGCATCACAATATACAGTATAAGGATCTGAAGCTGACGGCAGAATCAAAACTGGTGCTGTGGTCAGTGCTGTCTTGAGCTTCTGAAAGCTCTCCTCGCACTCCTCGGACCATAAGAAAGGAACACCCTTCTGAGTCAATTTAGTCAAGGGTGAAGCAATAGAAGAGAACCCCTGAACGAATCGGCGATAATACCCTGCCAATCCCAGAAAGCTACGGATCTCAGTAACTGAGGTCGGTCTGGGCCAATTCTGCACTGCCTCGACCTTCCTCGGATCTACCCGAATACCATCACGGGACACCACGTGTCTTAAGAATGCCACGGACTCAAGCCAGAACTCACATTTGGAGAACTTGGCATACAACTTCTCCTCTCTCAATCTCTGCAACACAATGCTCAAGTGCCGAGCATGCTTCTCCTGGCTACGAGAGTATACTAGTATGTCATCAATGAATACGATCACAAATGAATCGAGATAGGGCCTAAACACACTGTTCATCAGATGCATAAATGTTGTTGGGGCGTTGGTCGGCCCAAAAGACATCACAAGGAACTCATAGTGACCATATCTGGTCCTGAATGCAGTCTTCATAATGTCGGACTCTCTAATCTTCAGCTGATGGTAGCCTGAACGAAGATCAATCTTCGAGAACACCCTAGCTCCCTGGAGTTGATCAAATAAATCATCAATACGAGGCAGAGGATACTTATTCTTCACTGTTACTTTGTTCAGCTGCCTGTAGTCAATACACATCCTCATGGATCCATCCTTCTTCTTAACAAATAGGACCGGTGCACCCCACGGCGATACACTCGGCCGAATGAACCCCTTATCTAGGAGTTCCTGGAGCTGCTCCTTCAATTCCTTCAGCTCAACTAGTGCCATCCGATACGGAGGAATAGAAATAGGCTGAGTGCCTAGCACCAAATTGATCCCAAAATCAATATCCCTGTCCGGCGGCATGCTCGGCAGGTCTGAGGGAAACACATCAGGAAAGTCTCGCACAATGGGAACAGAATCAATACTGGGAGTCTGGGCCTCGACCTCCCGCACAAATGCTAAATAAGAGAGACATCCCTTCCCAACCATTCGTTGGGCCTTGAGGAAAGATATTACCCTGCTAGGTACATACTCGGTCGTGCCTCGCCACTCGATCCTCTGAATGCCCGGCATAGCCAAAGTGACTGTCTTAGCATGACAGTCCAGAATAGCATGACATGGAGATAGCCAGTCCATGCCCAATATAACATCAAAATCAATCATGCTGAGAAGCAACGGGTCCACTCGGGTCTCCAGACCCCCAATAGTGACCAAACAGGACCGGTATACATGGTCCATCACAATAGTATCCCCTACCGGGGTAGATACATGCACTGACAGCTCAAGACACCCTCGGGTCGTGCCTAAATGGGGAGCAAAATAAGTAGACACATAAGAATAAGTAGAACCAGGATCGTACAACACAGAGGCATCTCTATGGCAGACTGAAATAATACCTGTGATAACTGCATCAGAAGCAACGGCCTCAGATCGGCCCTGTAGAGCATATCATCTAGCATGTCTGCCTGATCGGCCTCCCCCTCGAGGGCGACCTCTAGCTGACTGACCCTCGCCCCTAGCTGGTGGGGAGGGTGCTGAAGTAGAAGGACCAGATGACGAGGGCTGCCCCCTCTGCTGATAAGATCTGGAAACAAGACGGGGACACTCCCTACGGTGGTGCCCAAACTCTCCGCACTCGTAGCAACTCCCCGGTGCTGGGGACTGAGTCTGATAAGGACCTCTGGCGCTGGAGTGGCCAGCTGATGAACTAGGCCGAGATGAACCCTGAGCAGATGTGGCCTGTGAAGAACTCTGAGCTGGCATGGCACTGAGAGATGGCTGGCTCTGGTGCGAACCCTGATAACCTGTCTAGAAGACCATCCGCGACGATCGGAGCGACTCGACTGCGAAGATCTAAAAGAGAAACCTCGGCTCTGCTGATTCTGGCCTTTGGTCTGAGTGCCACTGGAACTAGCTGCTCATCGAGGCCTCTTGGCCTCCCTCTCATCCCGCTCCCTGCGACGATCCGTCTCTATGTCGCGAGCAATATCCACAGCATCCTCAAATGTACGACTCAAAACCCTCTCCCGAGTCATCAGAATACGAATAGGATAAATGAGGCCGTCTACGAAGCGCCCAATCCTCCCTCTATCGGAATGAACCAACCACGGTGCATATCTGGACAACTCTGTAAACCTGATCTCATACTCTGACACTGACATGTCCCCCTGACGGAGACCCTCAAACTGCCTACGCATCTCCTCTCTCTGAGATCAAGGCACCCATTTCTCCAAGAACATAGTGGAGAACTCTAGCCATGATAGTGGTGTTGCTCCGGCTGGCCTGCGACGCTCATAAGCCTCCCACCAAGCGAAGGCTGGCCCCTGAAACTGAAAGGTAGTGAAAGATACCCCACTAGACTCCAAGATCCCTACCGTACGAAGCATCCGACGGCACTTGTCCAGAAAACCTTGGGCATCCTCGCCCGGAGCACCAGTGAACACTGGAGGAGATAGTCTAGTGAACCTCTCGAGACGACGCTGCTCATCGTCCGTCATAGCTGGGACCCTGTCCCCCTGAACCTGATCTGCTGGCTGAACCGGAACCACAGGCTGAACTGGAGGAGCCTCTGGTATCTGTATGCCCTGCACTGCTGGCTCTGGAGTGCGTACTGCGGGGGTTTGATGACCACCCCCGATCCCTGATGCAGCTGCCGCAGTAGTAACTGAAACCGCCTGTGCTAGGCCAGTGCAGACTGCTAGTATCTGAGCCAAGGTCTCCTATAGACCCGGAATGACAATAGGCACAGCTGGTGCCTGATCGGGTGCTGCTGGCACCTCTGCAACTGGGGGCTATGGGTCATCTGGCACTGCCTCAGCTGCCCTAACTCCGCCACAACCACGGCCGTGTCCTCGGCCTCTAGCAGGTGGTAGTGGTGGTAGTCCTCCACGTCCGGATGCTCGAGTTCTAGCCATCTGCGAGAGAATAGAATGTCAAAGTTCAGTTCAAGTCAAAAGTAATCGCACGACAAGAATTCCAAGAATTGAAACTTTTCCTAAAAGGTTTGCAGCCTCCCGAGGATAAGTACAGGCATTCCCGTACCGATCCACGAGACTCTACTAAACCGGCACATGACCCGCGAGACCTGTTAACCTAAGCTCTAATACCAACTTGTCACGACCCAAACCCTGGTCGTGATGGCGCCCAACACAATGCTAGGCAAGCCCGACCATATTATCTCTTAACCGGCCATTTATTAATTCCAGTTAATCAAATTAAACTTAAACAACAAGTGTTCATATCAAATGATAAACGTAATAGTAGAAACATACAAAATACGGTCCCAACCAAATCGCGGTGCCACGAGACTGAGCCTCTACAGAATAACATCCTAATACAATCAAGTCTAGGCAAAAGAAATCAACAGGGTGATAAAGAAGGAGAAAACAGGCTCTGCGGACGCTGGCAGCTATCTCGTAATCTCCGCAAGAAGTAGATGTGAGCAGGCAGCAACAACAACTCAATCGCTCTCGGGTACCTGTGAATCTGCACAAAAAGTGCAGGGGAGTGGGGTGAGTATATTTCAACTCAGTGAGTAACAATAATAAATAATAACTGAAAGTAAGAACACATGTGCTATCACTTAGCCGTTCTAAGGCAACCCTCGCAGGTACGTCATCACTGTGGTAGTACTCTGATCTCCAATCCACATCTATCTCTACAAGATCCCACACTGATCAAACCCTCACTCGTAACCCTACGGTGTACGGCCATCTCAATATATGAAGACACATAACTATGTCTATAATGTATAAGTATTTAAGTAGGTAATAGAATATGAATAAAAAAAATGCTGCGGCGTGCAGCCCGCTCCAATACATATACCGCTGCGGCGCGCAGCCCGCTCCATTTAACGTCGACGGCGCTCACTGGGGGTGTATACAGACTTCGAAGGGGCTCCCTAGGCCCAAGCACTATAATACTGCGGCGTGCAGCACGATCCACACAAATATTACTGTGGCATGCAGTCCGATCCTATATATATATGTATATATATCTATACTGCTGCGGCGTGCAGCCCGATCCCATAATATACACCAGTGCTCACTGAGAATGTGTGCAGACTCAGACTCCGAAGGGGCTCCTACAGCCCAAGCGCAATAATACTGCGGCGTGCAGTCCGTCCCACGTGTATATTACATGTATTTTACATGTATATTACTGCGGCGTGCAGTCCGATCCAATATATGTATATATATATATATATATAATACCTCATAATGGGTCCTCGACCCTATCCCAGTCAGTATATACTTGGCCTCTCAGGCCCAATATAATATATCACAGTGGGTCCTTGACCCTATCTCAGTCAATATAGACTTGGCCTTTCAGGCCCAATATAATATCTCATAGTGGGTCCTTGACCCTATCTCATCTCAATCGGTATAGACTTGGCCTTTCAGGCCCACTCACCTAGAAAAGGGAATTCCACCCTAGATAATCTCTCTCAATGTACACATCGAGTATGGGCTCATATTATACTATACAAGTAGAGCTACGGCTGAGTGTATGTTTCCAACACGATATAAGGGTCACCTAGCTCTATAGGTTCCCTAATGCTCTATAGATCGGCACAAGGCCCCAAATATGGCTATCAGCCCAATTGCATAGTTATAAACTTATTATCAGTCATAACACACCGCATACTATTAGTCAGGAAGGACTAAGTCCAAACCCCCAATCACAATGTCACCACGCTCGTCACAAGACGCGTGTCTCATCTCAACATAGCACTGTGAAGTGCTAGTACGGGGTTTCAAACCCTCAGTACATTGTTTACTACTACCACTCACCTCGAACCGGTGGAAGCTTCAATCCGCCTCGCGCTTGCCTCGCAAACCAATCTCCTCGGATGCCAAATCTGCTCAAAATCAACGATAATACATCAATATATGCTCAATTCACGTAACCCATGTGAAATAACCCAAATTGTATCAAAACCCACAAAGTTGTCAAAACCCGACTTTTGGTGCGCTTCTCGAAAAATTATAAAAGTTACATATTCGGAACCCTCGTCTTAATACGAGTCTAGGCATATCAAATTTACCAAATTCGGACTCCATTTGCCCATTCAAATCGGCAATTTACCAAAACCCTGACTTATGCTAAATTCCCCCACAATTTGATTCAATTTCCGTGAATTAAAGGAGGATTTCATGATAAAAACGCATAAAGGAACCGTAAAACTCACCTCCGATTGTAATCCGATGATCTCCCAGCAATATCTTGCCCAAATCGCCCAATTCGCCTCCAAGAACCGAGCCCCAAATGTTTTGCAACTTATAAAATTTTAACCCTTCTGTTATTTTTAACACAGGTCCGATTTCCGCTTCGACGGACAAAAATCCGCCTCTGCGACCAAATGGTCGCTTCTGCGAAAACACACCTAGCCGCCCAGTTCCGCTTCTGCGGCCCAGGTCTCGCTCCTGCGAGACCGCTCCTGCGAACAAGCCTCCGCACCAGCGGTTCTCCCCAGTCGCCCTCCTTTCCGCTTCTGCGAGAGAGGACTCGCAGAAGCGAGTCCGCTCCTGTGACGAGTCATCCGCTTCTGCGGAACCTCCTGGCCAAGCCCCCTTTTGCATCTGCGGTCCAAATTCCGCTTCTGCGGTCCCGCTCCTGCGGTTCCCAATCCGCAGGAGCGGAAATGCTGCTGCAATTCATGACAGCAGCTCCCAAACTCCAATTTCCTCCCGTTTAACCTTCTGAAACCACCCCTGGTCCCCGGGACCCCAACGAAACCCACCAACAAACTCCAAAACACGATACGAACTTGTTCCAAGCATAAAAACACCATCCTAAACATCAAAAATCACCAATTACACACGATTCAAGCCTAAGTCTCTTCAAAACTTCCGAAACCGACATTCGATCAAAAACCCGACCAAACAACCTCCGAATGACCTGAAATTTTGCAGGCACATCCAAAATCACCTAACGAAACTACTGCAACTATCGGAATTCCATTTCGACTCCCGGATCAAAATCTCACCTATCGATCGGATATCGCCAAAATTCAACTTTAGCCAATTCAAGCCTTTCTACACCGGACCTCCAAATTCAATTCCAATCGCTCTCCTAGCTCACAAATGACCTCCCGGAGCTGACCGAATCATCAGAATTCGATTCCGAGCTCTCTAACTCACAAGTCAACATCCAGCTGACTTTTCTCAACTATTCCTTCTTCTAAGAGACTATTTGTCTCAATTTCAACCAAACTCAACCCGGATTGACTCAAACTTACCCAACATGCATTTTACGACATTAACAAGCGGATAACGGAGGTAACGGGGTAATAACTCACATGATGACGGGCCGGGTCATCACAGTACCATAATGACATGGGAGAAATAAGACAATGACAAAAAATAATGCAAATACAGCACAACATCATATGTATCTAATTGGAAAACTACCGAGAAAATAATGTCACCAGTGTTTTCTAGGTGAACAAACCGATAATTCTCAATAGAAAAAGACTGTTCTGCTATTTTCAAAATCCCTTTTTTAGGAATATTCTAAAGCATTGGATGAATACGCAAAATAGAAGGGTTGGTCTATTAACCTCAGACATGAGCATAACACTATGAAGTAGATCGGTATTTTGATCATGGAGGTGTTCTTTTCAGTTTATCAGCCATGTTCAATATATAAAATATAATTTATGTATATCAATTTATATGTAACAACCGTCTCTTAGAGAATGAGATACTAAGTATTCTCGCTCATTTTCTTATACTGATGTTGTTGACCGTGCTGCCAAATTTATTTAAGATTTGATTATTTCTACACAAGAAAAAGTGGTTCTTTATGTCCTGCCAATCCATTCAATTATTTTCTTCTATTATATAGTTAAACAATAAACTACAAAAGCAACTATGGTATAAATATTTCTTAAGAGATCGTCATGATTTCTCAAATGAGAATATGAAAAAAAGATGGGCAAACTTTAAAAGATGAGTGGGAAGAATAGAATAATTTTTATTATATTGATTAGTAATCTATATACAATGCTATACCAGCAAATTCACATGATCATAAAGAAAAAGATTCGACTACATTAGAAGTAATTTCCAAGACTGTAACCGAAGTGAAATGGTGATCATGCTTCATAAGATTAAGTTTTGGCTAGCCTGAAAATTTTGAACATTATATACTTAATTAAAGGAACTGGCCTTTAATATTTTTCTTTGATGGTGTTGGTACTTAATATCTCTTGAGAATTAAATCAAACACGTTGCATGCCAAAGCAAAATTCTCACATTTCAAATAGAAAGTACTAAATTATAATTTGGTATTCTTGTTTCATTTTTGAGTACCAATTTCACTCCCAATAATCTCGTGCAAGGAACCTGTTCACCTTACAAATACTTTAACCAGTCACAATTAAGAAATATGGATATGCTAAAGATGCACCTATTTATCTATTTTTATATGTGCATGTTCAACTCAGATATAACCAATGACTTATGTGTACACAACCCAGCAAGGATAACTATCCAACAAACAGGTCGAACAAAGAAAGAAGAAAAGGAGAAAAAATTCACCAGAACTCAGTAGCGTAACAAAAGAGCGGAGAAAACTGGGAAAAAAGGAGAAACTTTGAAAATAAACCGTAGCAAAAAAAAAAATTTTAGAGGAAGAGAGAGAGATAGCAATACCCATTTTCTAGTTATGAAGCTTGAAGATCAATAGCGACCAAAATGTAAAGTTAGAAAGAGACAAAATTTATGAAATAACTCTGAACAGAGAAAAGGAAGCGCAGAACAATTGAGAAACAACACTTTGAAGTAGCACTGCTTAAAGAGAATTGCAAGCAATGAAAGAGAATTCGAGTGTTAAGAGATGGAGAATAACAGAGTCATACTCTGATCTTGTCTATATCTAAATAAGTACACATGGTTTGGTAAAGAAAATCCAAAGTACGTGTGTTTCTCCCCCAGTTAGATAGATCGAAATATACAGTACAATTCACACTATTTTTATTATAACTAAGCAATGCAGTGTTCGTCCTCTTGAACTCTCATTTCTAAATAATATACATAAATTTGTTCAATTGTCTCCTGCTCATTCAACATCTATTGCAAAACTATTGCAAGAAACAGATTTAACATGGGAAAAAGAGAAGTTAACAGGGACAAGAGAACTTACCTGGAAAAGAATCGACGGAGACTAGGAAGAAGTTTGACGCAGCAGTGTTTAGGGCTTTCTATGGCAGAAGTTAGGGAATCTTTTGATTTAGGAAAATATATTTTCCTAAACCTTTTCTAATTGGAGGGAACTATGATTTTGGTCAAAAACTTTTAGAGGGAAATATATTCTCTTTTTGTGCCGAGGGAATAGATTTAATTAATAAAAATTAATTCAATTAGTAATTTTTAGCGGCAATTTTATTTTTATTATCGGTAAAAGTATATCTTTTACTGGCTAATGGTCATTTGTCGCTAATTTTTTAGCCTAAAGAACTTATTAGCAACAATTACCTTATTGCAGTTAAATAATTGCCACTAAAGATCTTTTTTGTAGTAGTGGTAGGGCCTCTTTTTCTTTTTGGCACAGAAGGGTCCGCACTAATACAAAACAAGTATAATCACCAATCACCACTATTAGTTAATTTATGATTAAATTTATATATACTTGCCTGGTTCCTCAGATTGTTCAATTGCTTCATGATCTGTACAATCCTTAGATGGTTCATGCACAACTTGTGTTGTAGGAGTGATGGAATCCATTGGTACTTTCCGCACTTGTTCTTGTACTCCTTGTGTTGTAGAAGAGGTAGAAATCAATGGCACTTGCCGCACTTTTTCTTGCAGTTGATATCTTTGTGGAACCTTCTCAGCTTCTGATTGTCTTTCTTCATTTTCATGAAAGGTTCTTTTTGTTGTCAACGATTGATTTCGCAGAAATGCAAGTGATCGAGATTCTGATTGTCTTTCTTCATTTTTATCAGACTTGATAGCTTGAGAGGTTCTCTTTGTTGTCAACGACGAAATGTTTTGGTTTCGCAAAGATGCAAGTGATCCAGTTGGAATGCAGTTGGATATATTTTAGTTTTTACTTGAACACCCTTCTTGATTCGTGACTATTAAAATCTCTGCTAGA
Organism: Nicotiana noctiflora; assembly: GCA_032618575.1. NCBI lineage: Eukaryota > Viridiplantae > Streptophyta > Magnoliopsida > Solanales > Solanaceae > Nicotiana > Nicotiana noctiflora. The sequence continues at coordinate 40,225 of JASVEL010013926.1, forward strand.
TTCAAAAAAGCAGACGCGAAGTACTATAAGATGAGTACATATTACTGAAAAAGGAGAAGTATGAAAAGAAAAGGTAGAGAGGCAAAACCTACTACCTTTCTGTTCAGCCTCCTTATGACTCAACACCTATTTGACCAAGTGGTTCTCCAGATATAACAAAAGACCAAGTTGTTCACTGCAAACAGAAAACTATCAGTAATCACAGAGTCAATAGTTAATAGAGTTGGTGATGAAAAAGCTTCAAAAGTTATTCTGTACATCAGATCTTTCGTGTTGGGACAAATTCAGCAAACAGCCAAACAATTTAAATCAAAACAGAGTGAGGAAGAGGATAAAAAATAGGCACAAGAGCTGACAAACAGTAGTGTAACATAAAAAAGACTTGCGGTTGCAGCTTTACCATCCAGAAATTGTTAAGTGATGCATGAACAAATTAAGTGATGCATGAAAAAATTACGTGATTTGTCCATCACTCTTGTTAAGCAGTAAAAGTCAAATCATGATGCCGATCCCAAAAAAGCATAGCAACTTTACAAATGTCGGTGGTAAGCAAAAAAGAAGCCATTGTTTGGACATTTGAGGAGTTTGCTATCAAAAGATTCAAATGGATACAGAACCAATTAATATTTTGTCTGACAAGCTTGTCCCTACTTCGTTCGTTCCACTAAAAGTAGCTAAGGAAATGATCAGACTTTTTGCGATGCTTCAAACTCTTCGAACATGACACTTGGTGCGAGATACTTCATAGTTTCGCCACATCATTATGCAATGTTTTCTTCTATCTCATTCAAGCAAGTTATGCTGAAAGCACTTGAAATGCATATGTTTATGCAGTAGGTAAATACTTCTCTTTAACATATGAAATTTTTCTGGAACTAAGTTGTCTTCTTTAGTCTGAGTATTATAGGTAACACATTTCTTTAGATCAATAATAATTTAAACATCAAACTAACTGTATTGTTACAAGAAACTGATTCCAAAATAAAAGTCATACACTCTATTAGTTTCAAGAAATTGTATTTGTAATTTCTCGTTTTTAATTCTGCAACTGATGTTGTTTCAACAACATTTCTCCATGCCATTCCCCATCCAACCAACAATCATTTAGTGAATACATACTAATATGAAAAGATCAATTGAAGGATTAGAATAGGACTTCATCTGCTTCCCTTCCCATGAAATGTGCAATATTAGTCTATTAGAAAAAAATCATATTCAAGGTGGTACGCATTTAAATATCTTTATATCCATGCAAATTTGTACAACTATGATCACATGGAGTATGAGAGATCAAGAAGGACATGGAGCAGGAAGAATAGAAGAGAAAACACATATGACTGGATGTTGGAAGAACAAGGGACTACAACAACAAGTCATTCACATATGCGAGGTGCAGCAACAAACATGAAGGAATGGGAAGATGCGGAAGTGGAAACAATCACAATGGGCACCAAATGCTTACAGTTGATTCAACATTGGGGAACTGGTCGAATTTTGGATAAACAACAATGGCATAAAGTATATAAGAATGAAGACATTGCATGGCTAGATGTTATATCTCAGTTGATTTATCTGTTTAGGGTACATAATGTGCCTTTTGTAACTATAACAGGAAGATATAGACATTTAAATACTTTGTTCATGCTATCAAATTTAACAGGAAGATATACATTAGCGCTTCTTCTTAATTAAGGAGGTAGTAGCAGTTAACAGCCAAACAAATTCAAACATAGAGAATTTTGGTCGTACACTACATACACTATCAAAATGTTGCTTATACATAACTGCTACTACCTCATTAATCAAGAAGAAATGCCATGAAGATATAGACATTTAAATTTCTATTTGAAAAGGATTTGAAGCACCAAATCAAGGAAATACTGTAGCAAACCAAGAGAGCAATAACCCCCAAATGGATAGGCAAAAGATAAATGGATGTCAGTTGAATGAATAATATGAATGAACTAAGCCATTCCGCGTGAAAGTGACGACTAAATATCATATTAGCTATAATCTTTCTATAATTTCATGGAGGATAGAAATTACCAACCAAACCAAACCAAAGAGGATGTGGGAGAAGGGACGTGCCTCAACCACCTCTGATGTTCAACTTCTTTCCAAGAACTTCTATAGTTTTCACTAGAGTATTGTCTATCCTATATTGCAACTTATCTGAGGAAGTATAAACTTTATTTCTTAGAAACCACAAAGTGCCAGATTCTTTAATATTGCATGAAATACTGTAACTTAGCATTCCAGTTAGATGACTTTAGAGAAAGGTTGTCAATACATGTTTTGAATGCTTATTAGAAATAGAGGAAGCTAGAGATACATTAGTTTATCTTATTGTAAATCTAACATACTGTTAAGACTGTAGCCTGTGAGCAACTTTAGTTAGAGAAGTAATGTTTCTGATACATGAAGTGTTTTAAAAGTTCGACGTAAGCCAAAGCAACCAACATTTTGGCTACTTTCCACCTATCAAAAGGACTTCTAGTTCGCTAAACTAGATTGTCAGTGTCGGCAACTAGAAAAGCCAACGACAAGACCAGTGTGTGCACAAAAGTACTATATGGAAAGCTATAAACACAGAGATTTGAATACTTGCTGAAAAATGACAGCTAGACCCGACTTATATACACTGAAGCTTAAAGGAAAAAAGACTATAATATACACTGAAGTGAAATCATATACACTCCTCACACCATAAAGCTTAAAGGAAAAAAGAACGATTATAGAATATAATGCCCAAATAACAAAGGAAAAATTACCTGAAGTTAATTTCTCACAGATTGCCTTTTGGATCGAAACTTTCTTGCGATTTAAATTTTATTTTACACCCATAATCGCTGCCTTTAAATTATTCCTCTATTCTTCAGATCCTTCTAGTGAAACAAATGGAGTTTGGGACTTTGGGGGTTTGGGAGTTTTGAGTTAGCAATCAAGATTTGGGGATTTTTGGTTAACAAATAGATTTGGGGATTTGGGAATTTAGGACATGTGTTTGATAAACCTAAATGCAGATGAGATAAAGCAAATCACCAGCAAGGGGATTTGGGACGGTATTATGAATGAGGGATGTGGGATGGCGATTTGACGAAGGTGACTGGAGATTTCAGAAAGGTGAGAACTGAGAATATGCGTTTGGAACGTTTGCTAGCTGCCAGAGCTTGAGGAAGACGATATAGGTGTTGAAGAAATTAAATTAAGTTATTATATTTACCAAAATAAAATAAATAATAAATAAAAAGAAAAAAGGGTTATATTGGTGGGTTTTGCAAATTTCAGGGGGGAAATGAGGAGGGAAGAAAATATTCGTTCCAATATTATAAATATTTCCAAAATCGTTATGACAAGTAGTGCTATTGAAACAGTTAAAATAATCGTTCCTATGAAGAAGACCTATTGTAACAGTTAACAGTCAATTGGAACGGTTTACTATCTAAAGTTTACCGATTTCATCAAAATTCTATTGGAACGGCAATAACAGTTACCATACCTAGTCTACTGCAACGGTTTAATAACCGTTGCCAAGAAAACTGTTCCCATAGGCCTATTTTCCAGAAGTGGGTTGACGAATTATCCGTTAAGAAAGTTGAATAATTCGCCCCTAAACCGATAAGTCGTTAATAAAAAAAATTCAATCCGCTCTCCGTTTGTTAAACTGTTAACCCGATACCAATAAGCCATTAAGCTTCACTTTCAGTTCGGTTTTTGGTTTCGATTCGATATTGAACACCCCTACCTCAAACCAATTGAATCAAAACTATGAACTTTAAGTTCTTCAATTTAATCCCAATACACTGAAACGTACTTAAATTACTCGGAACGATACCAAATTTTGTGTGCAAGTCTTAAATGACATTACATAACTATTTCTGATCTCATAATTTTATTCGGACCTCAATATCACTGTTTGTAACAAATTATTTGTGATATAAAATAAATTGCAATCACAAAATAAATATGAAGAAACATAATTTTATTGATAAAATGATGCGGGTACAATCCTGTTTATCCCCTTGATTCTTCTCTCCTGATAATCACCTTTATTCGATGGTTGAAGCAGCGTATTTCTCGAATGTAAGGATGATGCAGACCTCCTAGATGTATTTTATCTCCAGCTTCTTGAACTATTTCATTGTTAAGAAGTATCCGAACATATTTTGGTCTCTTTGTGAGTATCCCATGAGTTTATGGATTTTTCAAGACACCTCTTCAAGGGTATATGCATCCATTTATATAGGTGTGAGTTAAGGTTTAGGGTAGAGTAGCCTCCAAGAAACCCTAATAGACTCCTACTAGACTCATATGATTTCTAGAGTCATGTAGTATCTTTAATTTAGGATTTGGCTTTATCCCTTAAAATTTTCATGTCTACAAATGCCACATACTTCAAGGTTTGTCGGGGTGTAGGCTTGCCAAACTTTAGACGAGACTTGAAGTACTCGACAATCACAATAAACCATTTTGAAACTTGGAGTTTTTGATTTACATGAGGAAGAGATGAAGGGCAAAACTAGTCCCACAGAGCGTGCCAATTTGTTTGAAACAAATTATTTGTGATACAAAATAAATTGCAATCACAAAATAAATATGAAGAAATATAATTTTATTGATAAAATGATGCGGGTACAATCATGTTTATCCCCTTGATTCTTCTCTCCTGATAATCACCTTTATTCGAGGGCTAATTTCTCGAATGTAAGGATGATGCGGACCTCCTAGATGTATTTGATCTCCAGCTTCTTGAACTATTTCATTGTCAAGAAGTATCCGACCATATTTTGGTCTCTTTGTGAGTATCCCATGAGTTTATGGGATTTTTCGAGATGCCTCTTCAAGGGTACATGAATCCCTTTATATAGGTGTGAGTTAAGGTTTAGGGTAGAGTAGCCTCCAACAAACCCCTAATAGACTCCTATGTATTCTAGAGTCCTGTTGTATCTTTAATTTAGGATTTGGCTTTATCCATTAAAATTTTGATGTCTACAATCACCAAAACCTACTCCAAACCAAATTTAAAGAACTTCAAAAACCTTCAAACAACCAAATTTCACTATTAGATGCCAAAATGCTATCGGATCATCCGAAACCCGATCCGAACATACGTCTAAGTCCGAAATTATCATACAAACCTATTGAAACCGTTGATCACACTCAACTGAGACTCATAAAAGACTACGCGGACGTTGCAAATATAATATGAGTATTATCACCCAGAGTTGAACCACAGAGAATTAACCTATCAATTACTACTATCGGATTCACTGAATTCACCCAACCTATTTTTCCAAAATTTCTGATTCACATTGGTTGATTTTCTAACAATTAAAGACTGAAAGTAATTAAGAACTGGAAATTAACTAACTTGATGTGTAAATAATAGAAAGAAAGTGTAAGGCAATGGTTTCCCCCGTTTGTACTTTCCTTAGTTGTATATGTCTTATAACTATGATTTAGTTATCTCTAATAGTCATGAACTCTCCAACTATCATAATTGTCACGACCCAAACCCGGTCGTGATGGCGCCCAACACTAAAGCTAGGCAAGCCAGACCAACAACTGTTTCCACAGTTAAAGACCAATCCCAAAAGGACAAATTTCAAGAAGAATATAATAGTCAATGATAATACTCCATTAATAATAGTATTGTTAAATACTGAGAAGAGCGAACAACGAAATGACACTCCCAAAAGATCTGGAGTCATGAGTCTAGAGCCTCTAAACAAAAACTGAATAGTAATAGGAATACTTAATAAAATACTCAAATCTGGGAATATTGTCACGACCCGGAACTCCCCCACCATTGGGATCGTGATGACGCCTACTCGTGGTAGCTAGGCAAGCCAATTCATTCACCAATTTCCTGATCATACTATCACTTTTGTTCTCATATTTAATAGCAAGAAATGATACTATAAATTTTTAAATGCGGAAGTCTTTTGAATTAAGAGATGAATAATAATAATGTAAAGCAACTGACATAAATCCTCTACCCAAGATATGGAGTCACAAACTCACGAATTACTAAGGAATAACTACACATGATGATGTGAAAAAAATAATTAACAACCGTTTGTCTCGGAACAATGAGACCACTGTAATGACAAAAATAAATAGAGGAGATGCCGGGCTTGAGGATGCCTGCAAGCTACCTCGGTCTCGGAAGTACAGAAATCCCACTAGCACTCTACGGCTGCTGCTCCTGCTCAAAACATGGACCTGTGCAAAAACACACAGAAGTGTCGTATCAGCACAATCCGACCCTATGTGCTGGTAAGTGCCTGGCTTATCCCGACAAAGTAGTGACAAGCGTAGGACCAGACACTCACATAAACCTGTGCAGTTCTATATATGTATATACCACCAAATAACAGGATTTATCGAATAACACAACAAAGGAGGTATCATGCTGGGGGAACACAATCAGCAACACATAATAAATTAGTAAAGAGAATCAGAGTGTAATAAAAACAGCTGTCACCCGAACAAGAAATTGAAATAGTTTCATGGCATCACCCTTCGTGCTTTTACTCTCATCCTCACCAAATAATCAAATAAAAGTGCATGGCATCACCTTTCGTGCTTTTACTCTCATCCTCACCAATAAGCAAATACAAGTGTACAACATCACCCCTTCGTGCTTTTACTCTCATCCTCACATCCATGGTACGGCATGATCATTCGTGCATGGTTTAAATAGTGATGACACAGAATGTTCCTTTGTGCATAATCATAAATATGGCATGGAATGATCCTTAGTGCATAATCAATAAAACAAGGCACGGAATAATCCTTCGTGTGAACATAAGTAAAAATGGCACGACATCACCCTTCGTGCATTATCACTCTTCCTCACCCTAATAACAATCACAGTTAATGGAAAAAGAATGAAACAAATAATATGAACCGTCCCGGCAAGGGAAACAATAATCATCACAGTAAAGTCCCGACAAGGGAAACAATAATCATCACAGTAAAGTCCCGGCAAGGGAAACAATAATCAACTTCATAACCCGGCAAGGGTTCAAGAACAAGATTTAAAAATATCACACATTAACTCACAATACATGTCAACAAATGACTCACGGTCATGCTAGACGTCAGTGTATAGATGCTCGTCACCACAACCTATACACCGCACTCGATCACATAGCAATTAGCACATTCAATTCTATTCCCTCAACCTAGGATAGATCAAACACTTACCTCAAGCCTTAAAGTCCAATTAACCTTCAACTATCGCTTTACCTTGAATTTCAACCTTCAACTTGCTCGAATCTAATCACAATTGGTTCAATTACTTTAATAAATACTATGTAAATTGGTTTCGATGCATAAAAATGGTTTTCTCAAAGTTTAACCCAAAATTTCCCAAAACGCCCCCAGTCCCACGTGGTGGAAACTCGGGGTTCTGACCAAAATCTGGTTACCCATTCCCTCATGAGTTCAATTATATGATTTGTTTCGAATTCAGACCTCAAATCGAGGTCAAATTCCCCAATTTATGATAAACCTAGGTTCTACCCAAAAACAACAATTTCAACCATGAAACCATTTGATTTCTCATGGAAAACATGTTTAATGATGTTAGGAATCAAAAGAGTTAAGTAAAAATTGACTTACAAGTGATTTGGAGTGATATTGCTCTTGGAAAATCATGTGGTGTGTTGGGTTTCGAAAGAATGGTGAAAAAGGGTTTAAAATTTGTTTAAGTATCAGATTGCACATCTGTGGATATGGGAATTGCGAACATTTGTTCGCAATTGCGAACATAGCAGGTCCTGAATGCAGTTGTCGCATTTGCGAGGTAATGGTGCGCATTTGTGAACCCGTGCTTTCCCTGACAGCCTCGCATTTGCGATATATAGTTCGCATTTGCGAACTCAAGGGTTTCCTGCGCATCATTGCATTTGCGATCTATTGTTCGCATTTGCGAACCAAGACCATTTAAAGGTCTTTTCGCATTTGCGAATTATTGTTCGTATTTGCGAACCTAGGCTGTTTCTGGGACCTTTCGCAATTGCGAGTAATTCTTCGCAATTGCGAAGATATCAGCTGGGGAAGAATACCCGATGTGTTATTTTTCAAAATCTGCTCTAACGGCCTATCAAATTATTACCCGAGCCCTCGGGCTCCAAACCAAACATGCACACAACCTCAAAAACATACTACGAATTTGTTTGCGTGATCAAATCGCCAATATAACATCGTTTTCATAGAATCAAGCCTCAATTTCATGATTTCTTCCTTTAAACTTCATAAACTTTCAAATTTTGAACTCATGGTTCAAAACACATCAAACGACGTTCAAATGCCGTCAACCTTTGCAGGAAGTAGTTAAATAATATTTAAGACTTGTACCGGGTGTCAGAACCAAAATACGAGCCCGATACCATGGTCGTTTAATCAATTTTCATTTGATACTTTTAACAAAAACAATTTAATAGAAAAATCCATATCTTGGGCTCTAGGCCTCAGAATTCGACTCCGGATGCATGCCCAAGTCCCATATTTTCCTACGGACCTTCCGGGACCGTCCGATCTCGGGTCCTGGTCCGTTTACCAAAAATGCTGATCGAAGTCAACTATATCAATATTAATATCAAATTTCTTCAAATTTTCCATAGAAATCACATATTCTAACATAAAAATTTTCCAGCTACATGCCCGAACTATGCACGTAATTCGAGGCAATATGAAATGATGTTTCCAAGGCCTCGAAAGCGCGGAACAGATGAGGAAAATAGGTGATGACCCTTTGGGTCGTCACATCCTCCACCTCTAAAATAACCGTTCGTCCGCGAACGGACAAGAGAAGGAAGTACCTGAGTCGGGGAACAAATGTGGGTAACGGCTCCGCATATTAGACTTGGACTCCCAGGTCGACGCCTCAGGAGGTTGACCTCTCCACTGAACACGCACAGAAGGAAAACTCTTCGACCTCATATGTCGAACCTGCCGGTCTAGAATGGCCAGTGGCTCCTCCTCGTAAGATAGATCATTGTCCAATTGGACAGTACTGAAGTCTAACACATGTATAGGATCGCCATGGTACCTCCGTAGCATAGATACATGAAAAATTGGATGTACGGCTGATAAGCTAGGTGGCAGTGCTAGTCTGTAAGCCACCTCTCCCACTCAGTCCAGAATCTCAAATGGACCAATATACCTAGGACTGAGCTTGCCCTTCTTTCCGAACCTCATTACGCCCTTCATAGGTGATACCCGGAGCAATACCCGCTCACCAACCATGAAATCCACATCTATGACCTTACGATCCGCATAAGTCTTCTGTTTGGACTGAGCTGAACACAATCTCTCGTGGATAGTCTTGACCTTGTCTAAGGCTTCCTGAACTAAGTCTGTACCCAGCAACCGAGCCTCTCCCGGCTCAAACCATCCTACTGGAGACCGACATCGTCTACCATACAATGCCTCATATGGAGCCATCTAAATGCTAGACTGGTAGCTGTTATTGTAGGCAAACCCTGCTAATGACAAAAACTGGTCCCACGAGCCTCTAAAATCAATAACACAGGCTCGAAGCATGTCCTCTAGGATTTGAATAGTCCTCTCAGACTGACCGTCCATCTGAGGATGAAATGCTGTACTCAACTGAACCTGGGTGCCTAACTCCTGCTGGACCGCTCTCTAGAAACGCGAGGTAAACTACGTACCCCGATCTGAGATAATAGACACCGTCACCCCATGAAGGCGAACAATCTCCAAGATGTAAATCTCTGCTAGCTTCTCCGATGAGTAAGAGACAGATACTGGAATGAAGTGTGCTAACTTGGTCAGCCTATCAACAATGACCCAAATAGCATAAACTCTCCTCCTAGTCAAAGGAAGTCCAGTAACGAAGTCCATTGTAATCCGCTCCGATTTCCACTCAGGAATTTCAATTCTCTGGAATACACCACCAGGCCTCTAGTGCTCATATTTCACCTGATGACAGTTTAGACACCGAGCGACATACACAATGATGACTTTCTTTATCCTACGCCACCAATAGTACTACCGTAAGTCCTGACACATCTTTGCGGTGCCCGGGTGAATAGAATACCGGGAACTGTGGGCCTTCGCTAAGATCAACTCTCGAATCCCCTTAACATTGGACACACAAACTCGCCCCTGCAATCACAATACTCCATCATCATCTAGAGTTATCTTCATGGCACCTCCCCGCTGTACAGTATCCCTCAGGTCACGCAAATGAGGATCATCAAATTGCCTCTTACGGATACGCTCTAATAGAGAAGAACGAGCGACCGTGCAGGCTAACACCCTGCTGGGCTCAGAAATGTCTAGTCTCATGAACCTGGTTGGCTAAGGCCTGGACATCTAGAACAAGTGGTCTCTGACTGACCGGAATGAATGCGAGACTACCCATGCTGGCGGACTTTCTACTCAACGCATCGGCCACCACATTGGCCTTACCTGGGTGATATAGGATAGTAACATCATAGTCCTTCAGCAACTCTAACCATCTCCTATGTCGCACATTCAACTCCTTTTGCTTGAATAAATATTGTAGGCTTTTGTGATCCGTGTACACCTCGCACGCCACACCATATAGATAACCAGATTTTTAAGGCATGAACTACTGCTGCTAGCTCAAGATCATGAACCGGATAATTCTTCTCATGGATTTTCAACTATCTCGAAGCATAAGCAATAACCTTGCCATCCTGCATCAATACCGCTCCAAGCCTAGTACGGGATGCATCACAGTAAATTGTGTAAGGCCCTGAACCCGTAGGTAATATCAACACTGGTGTTGTAGTCAAAGCTGTCTTGAGCTTCTGAAAGCTCGCCTCACACTCATCTGACCACTTGAACTGCGCACCCTTCTGGGTTAACCTAGTCATCGGGGCTGCAATAGAAGAGAACCTCTCTACAAATCGACGGTAGTAGCCTGCTAACCCCAAGAAACTTCAGATCTCGGTCACTGAAGCTGGTCGAGGCCAATTCTTTACTGCCTCAATCTTCTTTGGGTCCATCTGAATACCCTCTACTGATACGATATGACCCACAAATGCCACCGAACTCAACCAGAACTCGCATTTTGAAAACATGGCATATAGCTGATTATCCTTCAGAGTCTGAAGAACCACTCTGAGGTACTGCTTGTGCTCTTCCTGGCTACGGGAGTATACCAGGATATAATCTCTAAAGACTATCACGAACAAATCTAGATAAGGTCTGAACATCCAATTCATCAACTCCATAAATGTTGTTGGAGCATTGGTCAACCCGAAAGACATGACCAAGAATTCATAGTGTCCGTACCTAGTGTGAAAGGCTATCTTAGGAATGTCAGCCGCCCTGATCTTCAACTGATGGTAGCCCGACCTCAAGTCTATCTTCGAGAACACCCTCGCTCCTTGGAGCTGGTCAAACAAATCATCAATCCTCGGTAGTGGATACTTGTTTTTTATCATCACTTTGTTCAGTTGCCGATAATCAATACACATCAGCATCAAGCCATCCTTCTTCTTCACAAATAACACACGTGCACCCGAGGGAGAAATACTGGGCCCGATAAAGCCCTTTTCTAGAAGGTCTTGCAACTGATCTTTTAACTGCTTTAACTCCGGTGGGGCCATACGATAGGGTGGAATAGAGATGGGCTGAGTGCCCGGTGCCAGATTGATTCACGTCCAAGCAACGGTCGTAGTCAATTTAACTTGGTCTAATAAGTCCAAGATCGATCCCACAGAGAATTAACCTACCAATTGCAACTATCACAACCCCAAAAGTACTTCCGAATCAAGTTCCCAAACTTTGAATATATCTTTATGTGATTTTCGACTATCTACTTTGCAATAATTAAGAATGCTTGAAAGAAAGAATTGGATGTAGAGTAAAAAGAATATTATGAGAAGGACTAAGGTATTGATTTCCCCTATTGATGGAATCCCTTATTGTTATGCTCATACAAATTGTTAATATATTCTATCAATCATGAACGCTATGTGTATCGTAACCCTCTCCAGAGCAATTATAATAATTTACTAGTGCACTCTCCCGAGCTACCCTAGTTAGTTTTAATTTGAATAGTTCACTTAAGTGTAACGACCCAACCGGTCGTTTTGAGCTACGGCGCGTCATTCAGCAGTTTGAGGCCATGAGCAGCTTCATCTCGGGTATATTGACTTGTGTGTATGGTCAAAATTAAAATTCAAGAAGTTTGGAGTCAAATTTAAATGAAAATTCTCATTTCCGAAGCTTAAAATTGAAGAAATGAACTAGGATTGAAATTTTGAGTATACGACCTTGGAATTGGGATCTAAAGGTTCCAACAGGTTCATATGATGATTTTGGACTTGGGCGTATGCCCGGATCGGGTTTTGGATAACCCGGGAGCATTTTGGCGCATATTATGGAAGATAGCATTTTAGAAGAAATTGCATCAGTTTGGCTTAAAATGCATTTTAGTGTTATTGATGTCCGTTTGGGATTCCGAGACTGGGAGTAGCTCCGTATGGTTATTCTGGATTTGGGAGCGCGATCGGAAGTGAATTCGGAGGTCCGTAGGTCATTTTGGAGTCGTTTGGCTAAAGATAGAAAATTGAAGGTTTTTGAGAAAATTTGACCGGAAGTGGAAATTTTGATATCGAACTCGAAATGCAAATCTTATGGTTCGGATAGCTTCGTTAGGTGATTTGGGACTTAGGAGTGTGTCCGGAATATTTTTGTGATGACCGGTGTAGAATTAAGCTTGAATTGGCAAAGTTAGTATTTTGGCGAATTCCGGTTGATAGGTGAAATTTTGATCCGACGGTCGGAATGAAATTCCGAAAATTTCTGTAGCTCTGTTATGTAATTTTGGACTTGTGTGCAAAATTTGAAGTCAATCGGACTTGATTTGATAGGTTTCGGCATCGGAAATAGAAGTTGGAAACTTCAAAGTTCATCAATCATGGATGGGAGGTTAATTCATAATTTTTGCATTGTTTGATGTGATTTGAGGCCTTGAGCGAGTCCATAATGTGTTTTGGGACTGGTTGGTGTTATTGGTCGGGGTCTCGGATGTGTTTCGGATGCCCAACGGGTTATTTTTGGAAGATTTTTGCCGTTTTGAGCATAAATGTAATGATCCAAAGGTCTAATTTTAGTTCTAGAGATCCAAATTTGATTTCGAGACTTCGAGAATTTAAATCATGAATTATAGGACTGATCTGAAAATTTTGGTTTAATTTCATCGAGTTGCGATTGGGTTTTTGACGCGAAATGTGAGTTAATTGTTTAACGAGCGAAATTGATGTTAGACTGAGGAAATGAGATCCAAATTCAGTTTTGTTTGAACAACTGGATCCGTATCGAACTTACGGAGCCATAGGAAAACGAATCGTCGAATTTCGAGTTCGTATGATGGAGTTAGGACCATTTTCGTGCAAAATGGCTGTGCTGCAATTTTTTTGAAAAAGCTGTTGCATTTTATGAATAGTAACCGCGCGTGAACAGTACACAGTGTCCCACGCGTATGAACAGTGTCCGCGCGTGAACAGTACCGACGAAAATTCTGGGCAGTATATCCGCGATTTTGGGTCATTTTCCTCCATTTCTTTGAGCAACTTGAGAGCTTTTAGACAGAAATTGACGGGGAATCGCTGGGATATCATCGGGAAATCATCGGGGGTAAGTTTTTTGGCCTTAATTCGTTAGTTTATCGTGAAATCCGTGATTATTTCACCGTTAATGGAGGATTAATGGAGGGTTTTAGCCCTAGGCCTAAATTATAGAAAATCATTGATTTGAATGGGCAAACGGAGTCCGATTTTGATAAATTTTATATGCACGGACTCGTGTTGAGATAAGGAACCCGACTATATAACTTTCGTAATTTTTCTAGAAGTGTACCGAAAGTCGTATTTTGGCAACTTGTGGGTTTTGGTGTATTTTGAATTGTTTCGATTGGGTAATGCCCAATTGGCCTATTTTGATGTAATTCTATTGATTTTTATCAGATACTACACCTGTGGAGGTCGATATTCGTGGCAAGAGAGTTGTCTCTTAGTGGTTTTGTACCGAAGTCGAGGTAAGTGGCTTGTCTAACCTCGTGTGGGGGAACTATCACCCCTAGGATATTATGTGATAATTTAAATGCCTTGTACGCGAGGTGACGGGCGTGTACATGCGCTGGTCGTTGTAACACACACTTTACTTGAATCGTCAAATTCGTGATATTCCTGTCTTTAGTTGATTAATTTATGATATTTACCTGGCATTCGTTAGGGAAGCATGATTAGATAGGATTTATCTGTCTAATTGCCAAATTGTCTTACTTGAACTTCTTGATAATTGTTGGCACTAGTTTTCGGTGAAGTTGTAGTTAAGCATATTATGTTTTCTCTGTGCGTTTTCTTTATTTGTTGTGTTGGTGGACTGCGGGTTCAATTCCCGGAGATCCAAGGGCTGCGGGTTCGATTCCCGGAGACCGGAGTTTATTGATATATTATTGAGATATGGACTGCGGGTTCTATTCTCGGAGATCCTGAGATCATTGTGACACATCCTGAGGTAATAAGACACGGGCTGCGGGTTCGATTCTCGTAGACCCAGAGATACTGTTATTGGGACTGCGGGTTAAATTCCCATAGCTCATGGATTGTTGATTGTAGAATAGGACTGTGGATTCAATTCCCACACATCCTGGACTCGCTGGTTTGAGTTTTGTTGAGTTGATTACTTGTAGTTAGTTATTCGTAGTCTGTTGTAGTAATTACCTTATTTATGTTACTTCTTATTTATTCTCACATATTCCTGCTTATTAATTGAGTTTGTTACTTGTTGTTAGCTTAATTGTAGACGGTAGCAGTAATCATTTTATTGTTGTTATTTCGGAATTATTATCATTTAAACTGCTTATTATTGTTATTATCATTTTGTAATTGTTTTCTCTCAGTAGGGCCCCGACCTTCCTCGTCACTACTCCATCGAGGTTAGGCTTGGCACTTACTGAGTACCGTCGTGGTGTACTCATGCTACTCTTCTGCACACTTTTATTGTGCAGATCCAGGTACATCAGGATAGGCCCGTACTAGGTGATTCAGCAGTACATTTGGAGACCTCGAGGTATGATCTGCTACGTCCGCGGATCCGGAGGCCCTCCTTCTATTCTGATAGTATTAGTAGATGTTTTCCTTCATTTCGTTGTTAGATACTCTTTACACATAGAGCCACAGTTGTATACTCTCTTTTAGTTTGTGTTGCCCGTGGGATTCCGGGTCTTGGTGGTGTTTTATACAGTGTGTTTGACGGGTGTATGTGCCAAGCGGCACAGATTACATTTCGTTTTTATATTATTTTTCCGCTATTTATTATTTAATGTTTATAAACTTGTATATTTCGCAACGCGTTAGGCTTACCTAGTCGTGGGGACTGGGTGCCGTCATGACATGTTCACGATTGGTGAACTAGGGTCGTGACAAGTTGGTATCAGAGCTCTAGGTTCGTAGGAGTCAAGGGACACATACCGGTTACTTAGATTCTCACTGATCGATACGGAGACGTCTGTATTTATCTACGAGGGGCTATGTAACTGTTTAGGAAACTCTTCAATTCTTTGAATTCCTTATCGTGCACCATTTATTCAGTTGGAGCCTATGTCATATGTTCTTTTGCATCCACTCGTGTATTGAAATTTCGAGCTCGGTATTAAGTATGCGCCGACGGTTCGTGACGCTGCAGAAGGATGTCAAGGGAGTCAAGAATTTGCTCAACCATTATTACCGCGTGTCATCCATATCGATAATGCAAGAGAATTGAGAGATCTTCAATTATGCACATGGGGGTGCACTAGGTTCTGACATTCGGTTGATAAGTACGGTCTTGAGAAGGTTTACTTAACTGCCTAATCGTCATGGTAATGATAGAATCACAAGGTGGATATAGATCTAAAGATAGTTGGTGGTAATAAAGACTATATGGTTCACATGAGATATCAATTTAGCGAAGGATTCAGCCAGCAGAGTTACTGGGGGAAATGAGTTTAGCTTGTCTTAAGAAGGACATGTACCAAACGAATGTCTTGGGCTTGTCTTATGATGAAGACGTATGAATGTTAGAAGCTAGTATCATGGATCAGCAAGATGTACCTTAAGGCTTCGTGCCAAGTGAAAGGATTTCACTATCAACGATTAAATTATGGGTCATGTGTCATATCAGATTTGGCTTGCGATGTATTTAGGTGCTATTCAAAACGTTCTTGAAAACTTGCGGATGGGCAAGAGTTGAGGCTCGTATGGTATGATGTTGGGACTTTTGATGTCCCTGTGTCCCTAATAAACTCTACATTGTATTATCAGCAGGGAAAAAGCTTCGACAAAGGCTACATGGTGCTTCGTAGGCGTGTGAGAATCATAGTATGTTGTAAGATGTCGTCGGTAGAGAATGCTCGGTGTATGGAGCGGGGTGATGTTTGGTTGTATTGGAATGAGGTCATACCCTATGGTGTCAGAGTGCTATTGGAATGAGGTCATACCCTATGGTGTCAGGTGGTTATGTTCGTTGGATCAAGTGAGCTGCAGTTGAATAAGAGTAAATGACTTGAGAGAATGGTTCTAATGTGTTCGAGAGTTGTGTAATAGTGGCCTTGAGCTAAGTGGGAGAGTCCCACCGCTTACGATTGGGTCGCATGGTTATTTACCTGCGTGAATTCTGGGTATTAGCATTAATGGGCTATTGCAGCTATAGAAAAGGACCATGAGTGGAAATTGAGTATATGAATTGTTGAATGCATGTTATGGCTAGCCTTACTGGCTCATGTTCAAACTTGAGGGAAAAATTTGTGATTTATGCCTCGTATAGGTGCATGCTTCGAGGGAAGTGATCCCGTTGGGTGCTTTATTGAGAGGGTATTCATATGTTATAAAATTGAGTAGAGTTGGTTGCATATTGGGACAAGTCAGGGGTGGATGGCTCTCAATAGAGGTCCTAGTGAATTCAAGAGGTAAAGTGTGGTGGCTGATAATACTGAGACTACAAGTACAGTTGGGAGTCAAATTTTTGAAGCAACTTACGAAGAAGGGCACAACACGTTCTATGATGTTTTGACTTGTGGTGTAGTATTTGAGAGACATGAAATGGCCGTCATTCTGGAGATAGCATGGCCTTAAGATTTAAGGTCACTCGGGGTGAGTGTGGTTGGAATAAGTTAGGTATTGAAGGGAGATATTAACATTTCTAAGGCAAACCAGGATAAAACTGGAAGGAAGTAGATTGATTAGCCATAGTTGAGTTGGCATATTGATGTCAATGATCGGTTCATACAACGTGATCGAGTTATGCATGTGATTGTGGCGGTGCATTTGAGGCTTGTCGGCCACAGTGATTGATGGCATTCTTAAGTATTCTTCTGTTAGGGCCTGTTATGAGTAGGCGGACCTTGGAAAGGGTTATGGTGGCTTGGACCACTACTTAGAGATTGGCATATTCAACGGTTATGAGAACTCGCCTGTGTGTTGCTATAGTTCTCCTGAAATGAGTTAAATGGAAAGTCTTATGTGATGAAGTATTAGCCTATCATCAGTTCTATAGTTGTGATGGAAATCGTGTCTATCGTATATCGGCACGTGAGGTGCAGTGAGTGGTATGGAATTTGAAGTAAGAACCAAGGTCGCAGTTTGGTCAATGAATGTGATATAAAGAGATCGAATGAGTAGGAAAGGAGTTTCAGTGTTTGAGTAAGATGGGTATTAACGTCAGTATCACTTAAGATCAGTGTTCTGTGGGAAAGGCTTTGCATCCCGGTTAGGGACTCCTGATCGCTTTTCACTATTAGTGCAGCCGGTGGTTTGAATATGTAGGCCCGTTTAATTATTCGGAAGATGGTGGGAGCTTGTCCCACAAGAAGATTGTATAGGTGTGACATGTAGTCACTTGATTGGTTAGAAATTTAAACCAAGTATGAGGATATTGGTGATATCATCCATTTGAGAATTTATGCCTGGAGGGCACTCTGCTTATTGGGTTATAGACCTGTGAAATATTATTGACTTAGCTTGGCACGACCAGGATAGATTTAAGGTCGGTGGATAGATTTAAATGTGGAAGTGAGCCTTGCGTCAGGCCGGTTGTGTTTCTTCCAGCAATGCGCCCTTTATGGAGGGATAGTCGCTGTCTTATTTCGCGGTTAGTTAATTCATGTAAAGATATATTGCGCCGTATGAATGTGAGACGGCTTGGTAAGTTCCTTATGTGTTGAGGTTCCGCTCAGCGGTGTTGTTATATGAGCATGATGGCTCTCGAGACTCAGATAATATATCGCACATCAGTTGTGCTTGAGTTTGTAGCGTATTGCGCTATATGTTTCCTTGTGTCTGATATCATGCACCTTAGTGTGCTTATGATCGATATTCAGCATTTTGAGGTGATGAGCTATTCAGCTCTACGTATGGCTCCTTGTGTGAGTTTTATACAGGGATCGGGTGGCACGCCGCCATGGTTATATTGTTTGGATCGGGTGGCACGCCGCCATGGGTATATCGTTGGGATTGGGTTGCACGCCACAACAGTGTGATGTTTATTTCAGTGTCCATAATTGCTTTTATGTGTTCTGTTTCCTATTTTTCTGAGGAAGTCCATGTTAGTGTGAGAGTTGAATAGTTCTCTCTAGTGTTCGCCTTACTTTTGTATCACGTACGAATTAGTAGCCTATTGGCACATTGTGTCATCTTGCAGGACTTTTGATTATGTATGAGGTGGCTTATCGCCTGAGCAGTTCGTAATGGTTGAGGTGAGATCATTGAATTCGAGATCAGTGTAATCTGAGCATATGAAATAAATTAAGGGGCTAAGACCATTGTTTAGTTCAGAATGATGTAATGGTTCTTGTCAAAAGTATAGACTGAATGATTTGTTGACTTGGAAACTAAATATGAATTCCGGCACATCTCTTCCATCGTATCGGTGTTGTAAAAGATAGAGCAAGAACTATGTAGGTCATGAGATGCAATGAGAGCATCAGATTTGTGGAATTTCGACTATTATATTTAAAGAATATTATTGTAGTCCCATGAGTAAAGTGATGCAAAGTGTGACTTCAGCAAAGTTATGCAGTCATGTATGGGTACAGCGTGTGAAGAATGATATGGTGGTCGTATGATGGAAACATGCTAGACAGGAAATTCCGGATGTTGGAATTGGGTCTAATGGCTTATTTACTCGAATAAAGGAGTACATCTATAGAGTTATCGAGCTAATGTGCTCAAATAAGTTGTGGAAGCGCAGGAAGTTGCATGAGATGTTAAACTAGTGATTTCAGACTACTTCAGTGTAGTTCTCAGCACGTTCGAGGACGAACGTATGTTTAAGTGGGGGAGATTGTAACGACCCAACCGGTCGTTTTGAGCTACGGCGCGTCATTCAGCAGTTTGAGGCCATGAGCAGCTTCATCTCAGGTATATTTACTTGTGTGTATGGTCAAAATTAAAATTCAAGAAGTTTGGAGTCAAATTTAAATGAAAATTCTCATTTCCGAAGCTTAAAATTGAAGAAATGAACTAGGATTGAAATTTTGAGTATACGACCTTGGAATTGGGATCTAAAGGTTCCAACAGGTTCATATGATGATTTCGGACTTGGGCGTATGCCCGGATCGGGTTTTGGATAACCCGGGAGCATTTTGGCGCATATTATGGAAGATAGCATTTTAGAAGAAATTGCATCAGTTTGGCTTAAAATGCATTTTAGTGTTATTGATGTCCGTTTGGGATTCCGAGACTGGGAGTAGCTCCGTATGGTTATTCTGGATTTGGGAGCGCGATCGGAAGTGAATTCGGAGGTCCGTAGGTCATTTTGGAGTCGTTTGGCTAAAGATAGAAAATTGAAGGTTTTTGAGAAAATTTGATCGGAAGTGGAAATTTTGATATCGAACTCGAAATGCAAATCTTATGGTTCGGATAGCTTCGTTAGGTGATTTGGGACTTAGGAGTGTGTCCGGAAATTACAAAAACATTTGTGAGCACGTGATTTTTGCCCTATATGAGAATTACTCCCAAAAATTCAAAATAAAAGAGTTTTGTGTTGTTTGCAATTGTTGTGAATTTAGTGTCATTTTTAAAAAATAATGACAATATATATATATATATATATATATATATATATATATATATATATATCTATATATATATATATATATATATATATATATATATATATATATATATATATATCGCATTTGCATTTAGGATTTAATTCTACAATTAGGAATAATTAATTTTATCTTACAAAAATGAAAATCACAAAAATAGGCATCTTTTGCATTTTAGCCTTTAATGTCCAAATTGTGTGATTGTATTTTAATTACCATTTAAAATTAGGTGACAATTATTATTATGAGATTAGTATTTCAAGATAATTTTAGTTTTTATAAATTAATCTTAGTATTTTGGGCTTTATTAATTAGGAAGTTGAATAATGGAGAAGAACAAAATAGAAAAAAATTGGATTGGGCCATCTTGCAAATTAAGTTACAAGCCCAATCCTAAGAAACCTTACCCAACCCAAAACCCCTTGGCCCAAGAAGAAAATTTCAGATTTTTTTAGCAAAAAAATAATCATAATTACATGACATAAAGTAGTGGGGGGCAAGGAAATCAAGGAAGAAAACAAGGAGAGGAAAACATGGATTAGTGGGTTTTCTTTAAATTAAAAAAATATTTTCTTTTTAATAAAAAATCTGAAAATTTTCGAAATTCTTGCCTATAAATAGAAGAGAAGATTTATGAAAAAGAGGGGGAAAAAAGAGAGGAAAAATCGGAAGAGAAGAAAAAATAAAAAAATTTACTGCTGTAGTATACACTCAATATACACTCTGGATACAGAAGTATACATGGAAAAAATGCAATTTTTGAGAGTTTCTTTTGAGAAGCGAAAATAGTTCAAAGCTAGAAAGCCAAAACAAAGAGAAAATCTGGAAAATAGTTTTCTTTTCTATTTTTTACTGGTTTGTTTTTGTTTTTCTCCGTATTGCTGGGATTTTCGGGATTGAGGTGTTGAAGCTACTGCTGGTTGTTACTGTTGTTGTTGCTGTATTTTCACCGCCCTGTTGATTTTCCATCTTTCATTCCTTTCAAAACCAGGTACACATCTTGTAAATCTCCAAAGCTTATGGAAATGAAAGTTGTTTTGAAGCTATGTTGTTGCAATCTTCTCTTTCCTATTTTCTCTTAGTTTTCTTTTGTACATAAAAAATAAGCAGATTATATGTAGTAGATTTTAAAGACTGATTTCTAATTGCAAGTCATAATTGGACTTTTAAAATAGATACGGTATTAGCCTGCTAGTTAATTACTGATTTATAGTTCAACAATCATTTAAATTGTTAGTATATAAATAAGTTTGGTTGTATTTGATGAAGCTGTTCGGATGTATCTCATATTAAATTTGTTAGCTCATTTAGAACATCTCAAATATGGTTTAGTTGTTAAGAAAGGTTTAATCGAAAGTGTAGCATTAGGCTTGGAAGTAGCGATTATGTTTAAAATAGTAATTCGAGAATCACTTTAGTATATTAGTTAATTACGATAGTTAGTTTAGTTTAATAACAGTATACAGATTATATAAACTGTTTGCAAAAGTGAATTTTCGTTCAGTGTTTTAGAGGAATCACGATTTTTTTTTGCTAAAATGAAGATTTGCTCAATGGAATCACGTCCTTTTAATGTGAATCAGTCATACAAATGACTGAAATTGTGGTGTAAACAGATGACTATAATAAGGTAATGGGCTCTAACATGTCTTTAACAGGCCCAAATTACTGTAAATCAAAAAACTATGCAATAATGTAAGAGTTAGGTAAAAAATAACAAAGTAATTAGGACCTTTCTTTTATTATTAGAGATAAATCATAGAAAATCATAGTCATGTTAGGATTGACCTTAAATAAAATAATGAGACGAGCCTCGCCAAACAAAATATACAATTGCGAGGCCCTCAAATAAATTGTTATGAAAATCTTAGATTTGGAAGGACCGTTTAGTAAATTTCATGGTCTTTCCCGAAGTTAACAACACGATAAGACTCATTAGGCACGACTTAAATAAAATTACTTTCCTAAATACGGGTGCGCATTTATGTGACCCAAATCTATCTCTCGACGAAACTGAAATACATTAAAGTCACAGGCGTACTGGTTGCGGTGTGACTCGAAATGTGTTTTCGTGACGTCGCAATTCTTCTAAAATTGAAAAGCGGAACATTAAAAGCACATAGTTAAAATATATAAAGAATTCAGATAAAAGCAAAAAATTGCAGTTGAGCGACCGTGCTAGAACCACGGAATTCGGGAGTGCCTAACACCTTATCCCGGGTTAACAGAATTCCTTATCCAGGTTTCTAGTTTCGCAGACTGTATTACAGAGTCATAAATTTCCTCGGTTCGGGATTAACCGGTGACTTGGGACACCATTATCATTCCCAAGTGGCGACTCTGATTAATCTCAATAAATCCCGAACCGATTGTCCTTTAATTGGAAAAACTCCTTCTCTTACGTTATTTTATCCGTTTCGGATATTTGAGCGTCGGGGTATACCCTACGAGCGTATTTATATTTATGCTTATGTGGGGTAGTAAAAAGGGAGGTGTGACAGCTCTGGCGACTCTGCTGGGGACCCAACCCTGAATTTCGACTTCAGGGTTTAAGAACTCGAGCTCCTTAGAACTGTCGTTCGCGTTTTTATTTGACTTCATTATATGATTTGAATAACATGTTATGTGCTTTATCGCTTTGATATTGTGTGAATTGTATATAAAATTGTGCCGAAAACCTTTCTCTCTTCGCCCCCGGGGATGTGCTTACTGGTTGAGACTCCCCTTTCTGTTAAAGTCACCTTAAATTAAGAAAATAGAGGCCGGATAAGTTACAAAGCCGATTGACTCCGCGGGTCACGGGTACGTGGCCCCCTCCTCGATTCGAGTTGTCCGCTCGGGTACACGGTCTAGCACTTTATGAAACCGTAAGATTTTTGAACATAGGTCTAGGACGATTATTTGCATCATATTTGACTTAGGGGACTCAACATAGGGGTTGGGTCCGTCTAGGACAGGTGACCTGGTAACCAAAAGACCGAGCATGTTATATGTTGCATTTATTTGTCCTATTATGCTGATTGGCTAAATTCCTGAAAACAAAAAAGAGAAATTTTAGATATCGAAATATTGTCGATTGCTTGAAAAGAAAATTTGAAAAATAGGTAGAACAATTTTGTTGAAATAATTGGTCAAATAATCTGACCGAACTACGCAGGTTTGATTCTCGTCATTAGGTGGGATACGTAGGCAACCCTCATCGGGTCCAACCACCCCTAAAAAAAAATAAAAAAAATGTGTGTTTAATTTTGTCTATAAAATCAAAGTGATGCCGTTTTTGAAAATAGCCGAATGTTCCGTAAGGACGCCGGAAGGTTGTTTTTGCAAAAATGGCCACTTTGAAGTATTTTCTTTTTCTTTTTGAATAATGGCCTTGAAATATTCCTTGTGGAAATGTTGCAAGGCCATAGCCGCAAAATCAAGTTCGGGTTCACACCCCTTTTGCAAAAATAACAAAAAATGTCAAATTTTTTATTTTTATTATAAATAAGTCGGGTGATGCTATTCTTGCTTAAAATAAGCCGAATATCCCTCAAAAGGACGCCGGAAGGCCGTTTTTGCAAGAATAGCCACTTTGAGTCATTTTAAATAATTTGCGGGCATAGCCTTGAAATATTCTCTCGCGGAAATGTCGAAAGGTTGTATCCGCAAAATTAAGTTTGAGTCATTGCTCAACTTTTCAAAAATATCCACTTTATCAAATAAGCCATTACATGGCCGAAATTTTGCTGAAATAGCCACATTTTTGTATTTTAACTTCCTCAGTCTTGTGTTGGCCTGTGTCGGTGCTGAACGATGCCCCATAGGCCCCCAGGATAAAAAAAAATTGAAAAAAAAAAGAGCCATTTTGTCTAAATAAGCCATTATATGGCCAATTTATGAAAATAGTCTTGTGTTGGTTTATGGTGATGCCGAACGATGCCCCATGAGCCACAGGATATGAAATTTTCAAGTTTATCTTTCTTAAATAAATTTTGCAAAAATAGTCATTTTGTAAAAAAAGCCATTATGTGGCCAATTTTGTAGAAATAGTCATAATTGACGCCAAAAATATTCTTATTATTGTAGAAATCTCCAGTACAAAATGTGAAAGTTTTTCAAGTTTGTAGTGGGAGTCAGTTTCTGTAATTTCCCTTAAAAGAAAAAAAAATCAAATAAACATCTCTTTATTTCTTGCATTAATTTGCAAGAACTACGCTCGGTCCGATTCATGCGGGGTCATGATACGTAGGCAATCCACATAGGATTCGACCATATCCATAACCAAAAAAAAAATGAAAAAACTACAAAAAAAAAAAAAATCACAAAAAAAGAAAAGAAAATAGCAAAAAAAAAAAAGAAGAATGATCAATAAGCGGAATACCTTAATGTTGACATGCTGGCTTCGTTTTGTTGTGTCCATTTTCGGAAAGGTGGTTGGTTGTGGTTCCAAAATAACTCTTCCCTATAATACAATGTCAGAGGACAATGGCAGAGAATCTCAAGAATGAGTGGGTTGGTACCGGTACCCGACAACAGCTGGTTGAACGGAACCACATGTTAGTAGAAGAAGTCAAAATATTAAGACAACACGTGGTTGAAATGTATCGGGCATGGATGGATGGAAAAACACCACCCCCGCCACCACCTAGTTTCATGGACCCGGTCCTTACACTGAACCCGATGCCAAATATACCCGCCTATCGCAGCCTTTCTAGCCACTCGAGTAGCTCAATTACTCGTCCCCCAGCTATGCTTTCCCAACACTACTTCTATCCCCAACCCCACTACTCTCCCCGGGGCACCCAAAATCGTACTTCACCTTCCAGGTACCCAATTCCACAAAAAGCCTACCAACCCCCACAAACATACCGGAAACCCTCTGGGTCAGGTTTCAAGCCAAACAAGGTGTTTAGGGAGGAAAGGTTGCTGAAGCGAGAAAAGGCTTTCACCCCTATCGGAGAATCTTATGCGAGTTTGTTCGAAAGGTTGAATCATGTTGGCTTGATTAAGCCGCTCGCCAGATGTATTCCAAACCCTCTTGCAATAAGCTTCGATCCTGCTGCACGATGTGTATACCACTCCAATGCTCAGGGGTATGATGTTGAAAGATGTTGGAATTTGAAAGAGGAAATAGAAAGAATGATTCAGGCAGGAATGATGGCGGTCCAAGACACTGGCACCCTGAACATTGCACAAGATCCTCTACCTGCATGTGACGTTGCACATTTTGTGGGGACGATGCCCGATGACGAGGGTGAAGAGATTTTTCTTTGGAAGCCGAGGATATTGAAATAGAAAGCGATCTTAATGCAGAATACAATGGCTAAGATGCCAAGCTTGTCAATTGGGAAGGTGCTCCAACTCTTGGAGTTTTGGTAGTTTTATTTTGGTGTCGTTTCTGTTACCCGGGTTATTTCGGGGTTGTAATCCGGACGTTGTCTTGAGAGTCAAAACCCTTCTATCTTTGCTTTGTTTAGTAATAAAAATTGTTTAGTGCCGTCTAGGTTTGTAATTCTAGTCTAGTCTGTTCGTTTTGTTGTCGTTTCAACCCATCAGTCTAGTACAACTCTTTGTTTCCCATCATTCCTAGTCAGTCCATTTCCGATCACTTTGCATTTTTTCTCATACTGACTTTAGCAACATGACATGCACATAATTCTAAGCCTGGTTTTTAAAAGTCAATGAAACAATGTTGAAGATGTAATGATACTCGGAAGAAATAAAAACATATTGAAATACTGTGAAGTCGGAATCAAGTGAATACTGGGGAAAACATAACATAAAGAAATGCCTTGGTAATGCATTATGCTTCATCAGTTTAAAGCCAAAGGCAAAAGTACCCCAAGGTTAAAGGAAACATTCGTGGTATCGAGGTTGTTGTCCAATGGCACTGAGAATCGTCAAATACATAAGGCAAATATGTGAATCGGTCGAAAGGTGTTTAACTGTGTAGCTTGTACTTGGTAGATTTTGAAGATTGGAATGACGAAGGCATTTTATTCGGCTATCCAAACACTTCGTCCATTGCTACCCATTTGAGCCATATTATATTTTCTTTCATATCCCTCTTTCGGAATCAAAAACAAAAATTGAGGATTGAGCGGGGAAATCAAATGGAGAAAAGAAGAAAAAGAAAAAAAAAAGAGAAAAAGAGAAGAAAAAGAAAAGAAAAAGAAAAAGAAAAGAAAAAATCGGGAGAAGTCAAATCGCAACAAGGAAGCGATCTTATGATCTGAACTACGTCTGACTTGATCCCGAAAGGGTACGTAGGCAGCCTCTCTGAGGTTCAGTCACAATAAAGGAAAAATCCAAAAAAATCCCCCAACAAGGAAACTGGGGCAGAAGTTATGGTTGTTGAGTAAATAAGATTCCGAAGGTTGTAATTTTAACCCACGATGAAATATTTTTGAGCCTTTATATCCTGTTTTCTTACCCCATCCAAAAGCCTGCATTACGGTCCAAAGGAAGACCTTCCGATCAATCTTCAAGAAATGCCGAGTCAAACAAGCAAAGGTCAATCACATCAGGGGCAACACTCCAGTCCGAACAAAGAAGAATGAAGAACTCAAACCACCACGAGACTCTAAGATGAGAGAAGTCAAAATGAGAGAGCCTTATCGGTGAAAACCCGCACGGGCACCGTAGGGCGACGGTGAGTTGAAAGATCAAAGAAATGAGGTAGTAAAGACCGGTTTCACAGCAGAACTTGCAACAAGAGTTGAACATCAGATTTGCTACACAAAGAAGGCTGAAGTGCATGATAAGGTCGCTAGAGTCGGTATTCAAAATCCGATAGGTCATTCTTCTATAGGTTTCTTGTTAGGAATTATGTTTTCTTTTCTTTCTATTGTTCATACCTTGTTTTACCCTCCCTCTTATCGAGTCAGTCAGGTCATAACAAGTATAGAAATGATTCCAAAATTTGCCACCAAGCTTTCCAATTGCACAAGATGGGATTTAGCCAACACGACGATTGTCGCAGGTCAGGGAATGACAAGGCCAGTGATTTAAGCCCACAAGAGCAACATGTGCAATGAGGATCATGCAAGACACAAGGGTCGGCAAAGTGCCAACTCAGGGAAAATATAACAAATGGAAGTATGGGGTTCGAACAGAGAGGGGGTATATCTTCTAAGAGTCAATCAAGAAACACCCAAGGTTGTCAAGTGGAGTCATCAAAGGAATCGAGATCGAAGTTTGTGGGATCCGTCAAGAAAGGAACAATATACATACCTAAAGAGAGGTGGATTTTGAACAAAGAAGAAGTGAAAATGGATGGTCGGTGAATAGGCAAGGCATTCAAGTGGAAAGCAGTCGCCATCAAAGTTCAAGGCCACAACCAACCACCGCATTAAACTAACAGATTTTTCTTTGATTTGAAACGGGGGCATAAATGTTATTGGACCGATAGAGCCAACAGCTTCCAATGGGCATAGGCTCATTTGGGTTGCGATGGGTTACTTTACCACATTGGGCCAAGGCAAAGGGAAAATTTGCGCCAAATTAGCAGGGACCATTTGTAGTATCGCGGGTGTTGTCCAATGGGGCATTATATTTGACAGATGTTGAAGGAAAGTGCGTAGAGACTGCTATCAATTTAGATGCGATCAAAAGATACTATGTATGATTCCTTTTCAATTATGTGTTTTGTATTTTGTTGTGATTTTGGAATTGAAATGACGAAGGCATTTTATTCTCTATCCAAACACTTTATCCATTGATAACCCCTTTGAGCCTTAATGAATATATTCTTTCATATCCCTCTCTCGGAATTGATTTAGTGCAATAAGATCGAAATTGCCAAAATAATAAGATCGAAATTGCCAAAATGAAAAAATGATGAAAAATGAAAAAAATTGAATAAATGAATGAAAAAGAGAAAAAGACAAAGAAATCGGGAAAAAGTCAAAAAGAAATCCATCTAACTTATGAAGTTGGATGAACTACGTCCGACTTGATCCCGAAAGGGTACGTAGGCAGCCTCTCTGAGGTTCAGTCACAATAAAGAAAAAATCCAAAAATTCCCCACATATTGAAACTAGGGCAGAAGTTATGTTTAATAATTCCGAGAGTTGTAAATATTTTTAACCCTCGTTGAAATTTTGAGCCTTTATATCTTTCTTTCTTAACCCACCCGAAAGCCACGTTACAGTCCAAAGAAAGACCTTCCGATCAATTTTGAAATGATAACAAATACAGCGAAGGAGGAGCGAAGCATCGGATAATACCCGTGGTACAGAAAACAAAATACAAAAAGGAAAAATGGAAAAAATAATAAAAATGAGAGAGTCTCATCGGTGAAAACCTTAGCCGGCACTGTGAGGCGATTGTGAGGTTGAGAGAAATAAAATGAGAGAGTCTCATCGGTGAAAACCTTAATCGGCACTGTGAGATGATTGTGAGGTTGAGAGAATAAATGAGAGAGTCTTATTGGTGAAACCTTTCGAGGCACCGTAAGGCGATCGTGAGGACTATCAGAAAAGAGAAAAGCAACAAAAAAGAGTATCGGTTTTGGGTCAAAGGCAATCCAGAGTCAGAATAATGATTGGAACGAACTGGGTCCGAGTTTAAATACATGGCATGGTCGGCGGAATCAGCCAACAAATACCCAGATAAGTTCCGTCATCTCTCCAAAATACCCTTACCTTTCTTTCATTTTTTCTGCATTTCATTGTTTACCCTTTTGAGAGCTAACTACCAGCTCCTGATAACGGAAGTTGAAATAACACTGGATCAGAAAGGATGGAAGATTGGGGAAAGAAATAAAGAAGCTTGGCAAACATGGCCAAAGGAAAAGAAAACAAAACAAAAATGGAGAAATGAGAAAAAT
This sequence comes from Nicotiana noctiflora, assembly GCA_032618575.1. Classification (NCBI taxonomy): domain Eukaryota; kingdom Viridiplantae; phylum Streptophyta; class Magnoliopsida; order Solanales; family Solanaceae; genus Nicotiana; species Nicotiana noctiflora. Next base: position 69,141 of record JASVEL010013926.1, read on the forward strand.
ACAAAAAAAGAGTCTGCAAGGGACGAGAAGTCAAAAGCCATGCAACATGAGAAAGCAAAAACAAAGGAAGCAATAAGAAGTGGGGACGGCAGATGCCAGTTGCCAGCAGTTTATATCTAATAAATTTTGTTTCATGCAGGAACAAATTGTCACTAAACACTTTAAAGTGAATGTGACCAATGTGGAAAATTTAAAATACCAAAAAGAGAAAGTCTGCCGAATAAGTGGAGAAATTCACAGGCGAGAGATAAGTTGGTAAAAGAAAATACCAAAAAGAGGAAGGTAACATCTTTTAAAATCCACTCCCCGGTCCTCAGGCTGAGGGAATACTTTTCTGCATTGCACGTTTAATTTCTGTTAGGCGCCCACCTTCAAATACGGGAATATTTTCTGCATTCGCATTGCACGTTTAAATTCTGTTAGGCGCCCACCTTCAAATACGGGAATATTTTCCGCATTCGCATTGCACGTTTAATTTCCGTTAGGCGCCCACCTTCAAATACGGGAATATTTTCTGCATTCACATTGCACGTTTAATTTATGTTAGGCGCCCACCTTCAAATACGGGAATATTTTCTGCATCGCATTGCACGTTTAAATTCGGTTAGGCGCCCACCTTCAAATACGGGAATATTTTCTGCATCGCATTGCACGTTTAAATTCTGTTAGGCGCCCACCTTCAAATACGGGAATATTTTTCTGCATCGCATTGCACGTTTAAATTCTGTTAGGCGCCCACCTTCAAATACGGGAATATTTTTCTGCATCGCATTGCACGTTTAAATTCTGTTAGGCGCCCACCTTCAAATACGGGAATATTTTTCTGCATCGCATTGCACGTTTAATTTCTGTTAGGCGCCCACCTTCAAATACGGGAATATTTTCGCATTGCACGTTTAAATTCTGTTAGGCGCCCACCTTCAAATACGGGAATATTTTCTGCATCGCATTGCACGTTTAAATTTCCGTTAGGCGCCCACCTTCAAATACGGGAATATTTTCTGCATTCGCATCGCACGTTTAAATTTTGTTAGGCGCCCACCTTCAAATACGGGAATATTTTTCTGCATCCGCATTGCACGTTTAAATTTCTGTTAGGCGCCCACCTTCAAATACGGGAATATTTTCTGCATTCGCATTGCACGTTTAAATTTCTGTTAGGCGCCCACCTTCAAATACGGGAATATTTTCCGCATTCGCATTGCACGTTTAAATTTCTGTTAGGCGCCCACCTTCAAATACGGGAATATTTTCTGCATCGCATTGCACGTTTAAATTTTGTTAGGCGCCCACCTTCAAATACGGGAATATTTTCTGCATCGCATTGCACGTTTAAATTTCTGTTAGGCGCCCACATTCAAATACGGGAATATTTTCTGCATCCGCATTGCACGTTTAAATTCTGTTAGGCGCCCACCTTCAAATACGGGAATATTTTTTGCACATCATGATTCATACAGTCAAAAAGCCCACACTGGGGCAGAAAAAGAAAAAAAAAAGGTAGTTTGTTGTTTTGTTTTGAGCAGGTTCTGCTCGAGATCAAGAAAAACAAGCATTCGCATTGCACGTTTAAATTTACGTTAGGCGCCCACCTTCGAATACGGGAATACTTTCGCATCGCATTGCACGTTTAAATTTACGTTAGGCGCCCACCTTCAAATACGGGAATATTTTCTGCATCATCATGGTTTATATATTTAAAAGCCCACACTGGGGCAGAGAAAAAGAAAAAAAAAGAGGTAGTTTGTTGTTTTGTTTTGAGCAAGTTCAGCTCGAGATCAAGAAAAAACAAGAAAATCAACAAAAAAGAGAGTCATCAAGAAAAAAACAAGAAAATCAACAAAAAAGGAAGATTCTGCATCACGGAAAGGGAAGAAGAGCAAAAGCTAGATTAGGAACAATTGTAATTGTAGGATCATAGCTTAGAATAGCTTCTTCATTTCACATTTTACCCCCCCCCGGTGTAATAAGGAGGTCAGCAAGCAGTAACCGCAACAGCAGCAACAGTAACAGCAAAAAATTGCAGTTTCCTTGGTATTCCCAGCTACCAAAATTTTCCGAACTACATTGACCCGATTCCCTTTTAGCCAGGGATATGTAGGAAACCTCTTGAAGCAAAGGTTCGGTCAAAATTTTGAAAATAAAATGCTTCTCACGGAGTGCTCAAATGGGCAAAAATCGCTCGTATCCGCTCACTTGTCTTTGCACAGAAACTCTTCGTGTTTACGCGCAAAGAGGGGCAGTTGTGAGCACGTGATTTTTGCCCTATATGAGAATTACTCCCAAAAATTCAAAATAAAAGAGTTTTGTGTTGTTTGCAATTGTTGTGAATTTAGTGTCATTTTTAAAAAATAATGACAATATATATATCAGGTACATACCTAATCATGTTTAAATGATAAGATGAATACATGGGAAAGATGAGGATTTTTGTTGAAATTTTAAATAGTTTTTCTATCTTCTTTTACAGATTATGTTTTAATAAATTCCGTAATCACACCTCCTTTTTACCGCACATATACGTGTAAACGTAAATGCGTCATTGTTTAATACTACACCCCGAGAAGGGATATAATAATAATCAGTGAAGGAGTTTTTCCAATTAAAGGACAGTCGGAACGGGATCAATTTATTTAATTATTCAGAGTCGCCACTTGGGAAAATAATGGTGTCCCAAGTCACCGGTTTAATCCCGAACCGAGGAAATTTATGACTCTGTATACAGTCTGCGAAACTAGAAACCTGGATAAGGAATTCTGTTAACCCGGGAGAAGGTGTTAGGCACTCCCGGATTCCGTGGTTCTAGCACGGTTGCTCAACTGCAATTTTTGTTTTTATCTGCTCGGGTACACGGTCTAGCACCATATGAAAACTTCAGGATATTGAACCTAGGTCTAGGACGTTTATTTGCATCATATCTGACTTAGGGGACTCAACATAGGGGTTGGGTCCGTCTAGAACATGTGACCCGGTAATTAAGACCGAGCATATTATGTGTTGCATTTTTAATTGTCCTTGATCATTATGCGGACCGGCGAAAATCCCGAGGGTAGAAAAATTGTTGAAAAAATAAAGAAGAGAGAAACAAGAGTTAGTGAAAATGGGTATCCGGAAAATCCAAAAAAAAAAAATTAAAAAATGGTTTTGTTGTTGAAATAAATTGGTCAATTAATCTGACCGAACTACGCAGGTTTGATTCTCGCCATTAGGTGGGATACGTAGGCAACCCTCACCGGGTCCAACCACCCTTTTAAAAAATTAAAAAAAAATGTATGTTTAATTTTGTCAATAAAATCAAAGTGATGCTGTTTTTGAAAATAGCCGAATGTTCCGAAAGGACGCCGGAAGGCTGTTTTTGCAAAAATGGCCACTTTGAAATCTTTTCTTTTTTTTTTTTTGAATAATAGCCTTGAAATACCCCTTGTAGGAATGTTGAAAGGCCACCCCTTTTAAAAAAAAATCAAAAAAAAATGTGTGTATTTTTGTCAATAAAATCAAAGTGATGCCGTTTTTGTAAATAGCCGAATGTTCCGAAAGGACGCCGGAAGGCTGTTTTTGCAAAAATAGCCACTTTGAATCTTTCTAAATAATTTGCGGGCACAGCCTTGAAATATTCCTTGTGGAAATGTTGCAAGGCCAAAGCCTCAAAATCAAGTCCGGGTATAATAATTGTGGTTCTAGCTCTGGCGCAATTATTAATATTGCATTACAAAATTGGCCACATCATTACTCCTTCACTGATTATTATTATATCCCTTCTCGGGATGTAGTATTAAACAGTGGCACATTACATTTGTGCATGCGGTAAAAAAGGGGGGTGTGACAGCTCTGGCGACTCTGCTGGGGACAAGTAACCCAGAACTTCGGTTCGGGGTTTAAGAATTCGAGCTCAGTAAAATTGCTATTTTTGCTTATATTTGATTTCATTATATGTTTTGATTAATGTGCTACATGTTTACCGCTTTGATATTGCGTGAATTGTATATATAAAACTGTGCCGAAAACCCTTCTCTTCTGTCACGACCCCAAATCCGGTCGTGATGGCGCCCAGCACACCGCTAGGCCAGCCCGACCAATCAACAATAATCACGGAGCCACAAGCTCACTTTATCCAATTTAAGCATAACAATGATAGATATATTAAAAACAGGGGAACCAAGTCCCAACATAGTGCAACTCCCATAGACCGAAGGGTCAAGAGTCATGAGCCTCTACGGAATATACAAGTGTAAATAGTGAATATAATTGTGCACAAGTGTGGGGTGATCAGAACAAAATATAGACAAACTGGAGAATCAGGTCCTGCGAACGCTGGCAGCTACCTCGACCGTCCAAAAGCACTCCCGAGCCGCAATGGAATCAGCTCTGCTGTAATGTACCTGGATCTGCACACAAGGTGCAGGGAGTCGGGTGTGAGTACTTCCAACTCAGCGGTAATAAAAGTAAATAATGCTGAAGGGAAGAAAACCACGCAAGGCACTATCTCTTGCTACACAATACAGAACTATCATTAAACTTCAAAACACTATCATTTTATTCCTTTTCAGCATATGTGAGTAGATTATTAGAAATCCAAAGTTTTAGCTACTTTCTTTCATTATTACATACCAATACCTGGGAAAATCTCAAGCAGTGCAAGTCAGCACTCAAATCAGCCTCTCGGGCTTCAGCACTCCTTAACAATTTATACCAGGAGATCTGGTCAATAAAGCAACAAATGTACATGTGCCAGTAAAGTCCGAGTGCTAAAATGTTATGCCATGTAGTACACGTAAACCAATGTATGTATGCCGTGCAATGCATATGACCGCTACGGCGTGTAGCCCGATCCTTTTGGGTACCGTGCTCACTGTGGGGGTTCAGACTCCGGAGGGGCTCCTACAGCCCAAGCACAATATTAATATCACACCTGCTGCGGCGCGCAGCCCGATCCGTATACCACTGCGGCGTGCAGTCCGATCCATGCACGTGTATGCATATGCTCACATAAAATGTCATGTCCTAACATATGGCCCTCGGCCCCAATCAGTCTAACAAATAATCAAGAAAGCCCTACGGGCAACAATATCACATTAGCTCACAGCTAAAATATTATTAAGACCTTATTCAAGTTTTTCATAACCTTATAAGAATGCTTAAGAATGCTGAATAGCAAAAATCCCATTTTAAACCTTAAATTATAATAAAATATGCACAAGTGTTATCAAAACAGTGATACCAATCCCTGAAGGACACAAATAATTGGCACGAAGCCCAAACATGATAATTAGTCCAAATCACTTCAACAATTAGGTATTATTATTTATTACGCGGGACGGACCAAGTCACAATCCCCAATGGTGCTCTACCCCACGCCCGTCATCCGGCGTGCAAGTCACCTCAACACAACACTAACATGTGCAAGTCCGGGGTTTACTAACCCTCGGGACATCATTTACAAGTATTACCCACCTCGAACCGACGAAAACTCATGCCCGCGACGCCTTAGCTCCTCGAACCGGCATCCACGCACGTCCAAACTAGCCAAAATCAGTACAAATATATCAAAATAGGCTAATGGAACATAACCCAATCGAAAGAACTCGAAAAATATCAAAAATCACGAAATTTGCAAAACCCGAGCCCCGGGCCCACATCTCGAAAAATTATGAAACTCACATTTTCGGAATCCTCGTCTCTCCACGAGTCCGTACATACCAAGAACTCCCAATTCGGACCACAAATGGTCTTTCAAATCCCCATTTTAAGATTTTTGCTCAAAGCCCTAATTTTCTTGATTTCTTACCCAAATTCAGAGAATTAATGGAAGATTCTTTGATAAAATCATGTATTTAACTCATAAAACTTACCTCCAATGATTCCCCGTCGAAATCCCTTCAATTCCCGTCCAAAAGCTCTCAAGAATGACCAAAAATGGTGGAAAAATGGGTTGATTTCGCGACTGGAATGTTTTAAAAACATTCTGCCCATGCATATTACTCATCGCGATCGCGGGAATGGCTCTGCGATCGCGGAGAACAAAATTTGGCCCAAAATTTACCCTTCGCGATCGCGGGAAAGGCTTCGCGATCGCGGTGAACAAACTCTGGTTCCTCCGGACAGGCTTCAGTATAATGGTCATAACTTTTTGTACACAACTCCAAATGATGAATGGTTTGATGTTCTGGAAACTAGACACATAGGGCTATAACTTTCATTTGATGGGCATTTCCTGAATCCTTATATATTTCTAGATATAAGCTTCCCAAGTTATACATGTGTATTAGAGATCCTTCTCGGACACCCTATAGTGTAACGTCCATAACTCTTTACACAGATGTCCAAATCATGATTTCTTTATCTTTCTAAAAACTAGACACGATGGGGTGCAACTTTCGTTTTTGAATCATCTTAAAATTCCTTGTAGATAAAAAGATATGAGCTTCCGAAGTAGGATCAGTGCACAGAAATTTTCCTTCTTCGCGATCGCGGAGCATTTCACGCGATCGCGATTCATTAATAATTTTCGCACATTTTACTCACCGCGATCGCGTCCCATTGTCCGCGATCGCGTAGAACACTGCTACAGACATAAACCAGCAGTTAAAAATGGCCTAGAAATGGTCCAAAACCACCTCGAAACTCACCCGAGGCCCCCGGACCTCAACCAAAAGAACCAACACGCCCTATAACCTTATTCGAACTTGTTCCAATCATCAAAACTCTATCGTTAACATCAAAATCGTCCGTTTTCAACAAATTTAAGCTTAAGTTTAACTTTAACTTCAAAAATTCACATTCGATCAAAAACCCGACCAAACGATGTCCGAATGACCTGAAAATTTGCAGGCATATCCAAAATCACCTAACTGAACTACTGCAACTGTCGGAATTCCATTCCGACTCCCGGATCAAAATCTCACCTATCGATCGGATTTCGCCAAAATTCAACCTTAGCCAATTCAAGCCTATTTCTACACCGGATCTCCAAATTCAATTCCGATTACTCTCCTAAGTCATAAATGATCCCTCGAAACTAGTCGAATCATCGGAATCCGATTCCGAGCACTCTAACTCGATAGTCAACTCTAGGTTGACTTTCCATATTCAAACTTCCTTCAAACATGCTATTTGCTTCATTTTCAATTCAATTCACTCCTAACTCACCCGATAGGTTCTAACACCGATATAGAAGCATAAGATATGTTAATTCAAGGTAACGGGGTGGAGATTCCCGTAACGACGGGGCGGGTCGTTACATTCTCCCCAACTTAAACAAACGCTCGTCCTCGAGCGGACTCAGAGTTGTACTAGAAGCCACCCAATAGCCGAATGACCTTACCAAGCATATATCCGGGTGATCATACGTCACCCTATCTCACATAAGTCCGAAAACACCACATAGTCAAAATTTCACGGACCATCTGAACCATAAATCACATTGTACTTTCTGAAATCATATGCCAAATGCTAATCCCATGCCTATACTCAGGATACACACGATCCAACTGTAATAGTCCATACTCGCCACCTCGGTGAGATAATATGATGTGTCAAACAACCCAATCACTCGGAACAATAATCCCTAATCACAACAATTTCCCACGATAACCAAATACCAACCGAAAAACCTTTTTCATTAGATAGAGTCTTATTCCAACACCTTCATATCCTGCCAACGGCAACCGCACACGCGATATATCGAACCCATCTCTCAGGTCAACCATTCATGAATCCATTTCCCTTTTAATTGATACTACAACAAAAATTCGGAGCCAAATCTCGGTATTGCCTTTCTAACTAGCTCAAATCACATATACTCACACTCATTATTGGCTTCGACGATCATTTCAATTATAACACACCACACTGGTGATATGACACCTCAGCACCGGCCTAAGCCACGATGAGCACAACATGAGCTCCAATAGAAACATCTAAACATACTCAAATTATGACAACTGACTCCAACAACAGGGCTGTAATTCAATTCCTTTGTACCATCATAATATATAACTGAGATCCCATCTCACATCATAGGAATGGAGTGCACGACTCATTCTTGAAAGGTCATCACATCATGTGGCCTTGCCACGATTCGTGATTCTATCCCAACATTATTACTCATGAAGCACCTCAAGCCACTAAGCTCAAACGGTTAGCCACGCACGGATCTAGGTCTTGAACCCAAGCAATCAACCTCACCCACGGTGAAACAATTAACGTATGCTATTAAATCCTGAAAGGACACAACCGATGTGCCATTCGCCAAGCGATACTCAAAACGGACTTTTCCTCAGAAGCGAGGAAGTATTGTATACCAGGTAGCATATAACTAACTATATTTTCACAATATTCCGTTGCGGCGTGCAACCCGTTCCAATGACATACCCGTGGCGGCGTGCCACCCGATCCAGATACCATACATGTGGCGGCGTGCCACCCGATCCAAATAACCCGTGGCGGCGTGCCACCCGATCCACGCATAAATCTCGCAAAAAGGAAATGCATATCGAGTCGAATTTTCTCATTACAGCAAACATATATATACATATAGCCTCAAGCTCGGCCACATGAAACGCATCTGACAACGTTTCTCAATACTGGAACTGAAGCAATGGTAGATACCTCTACACTAACATCCGCCACTAAGGTCCAATTGACAAAGCAATACCTACCAGTCGTCCGCTGGTCCTGGGTACAACTACTCTGTTGGAGCATACTCTGATGCTCTCCGCTACACAATTTGTGCCATTTTCCGACATATTCCATATCACATTAGTCTAGACAATCTAACCCATGACAACCAGTCAACAATCAAGTATCATAATCCGATTTCGTCTTATCAAGTAACGAGAGAGCCACTAGGGCTTCCAATTTCGAACAATCGCTAAACGATGCCGATCCACTCGATATACCACCACTGCGTAGGCGGATTACGAGAACTTCCAGACTCTAACACATGTATTACACATGGATCACTATGCCTGATCCCACACTCCACCGTACGATTACATAACACACATCAAACATCTATTCATACCACGAAAGCAATTCTGAAATTTCCTTATGCCATTTACAACTCAATCATCAATGTCAATCTAACAAGAGGATACCACCACACCACTAAAGATTATCAGTTTATATTACCTGGCCCTTTTTGGACCATATTCCATGCCAAATTACGAGAATAGCAGTACCATTTTCTTAAATCATCAGAAAGATCGATTCTTAATTCACCTGCAGCTGTCCGCGCTGCTCAATAATTTTATTGACTTCACATATATTATGAACTGATCTCAAAACCTAGAATATACCATTATCAACTTTCCGTAACACATCGTGTATACCATATCACACTAAGAAAACATGGAAATTCATATCCCTTTCCTCCACCTCACATCGGCGCACTCAACTAGTCAAGGACTTTCGTGATCCCATATAGAAGAAAACTCATTGCACATTCCACGCTTCGCATACCGACAAAAGTATACTCATTTTCAAACCATGATAAAACACATCACAAACTATTTCTTCCCATTCGTTGCATAAGTTTAACTGCCAGGACTGAGTCCTTATACCCATATCAAGTTACACAACTGCCAGCACTCAAGAGCTTTGCTGCAATGTCCGCAAGACTCATTACTTCAACCACACACCAGGAATCAATCGTATTCCTTTTTATACCATTCTGGTTTATTAACAAGTCGTTCCATTTACCCAGTTTCCTTTCTGATTCATCTCTAATTTCATATCAGCCTTTACTATAGTACCATAATACATCAACTCATGTTACCACACGAGACTCGTACACAAGACCACCCGCGGTCTAAGACCCATAGGCCACTGAATACTCTCTCAATGTTTCCCAAAAGTACCACATTCTACCACACTTTCTTTTGATGAACTTCCCGCGATTTTTTTTTTTTTTAAATTGTTATCATTACTTCCCAATACGGATACCTAGAATCCCATCATTCACATGATATAACACAAGCCTTGATCCTCTCTAACGAAACCGCCATCTTTAGCCACATACACAAATCTTAAGGCACCTGACTGTTACAAGCAAAATCTTGAACACTGCAAAACCATTCTCGGGCATCATTCACCCTTATTCAGTTGTAATTCAACTGTCCTATTGAGTAGAACCACTCATTTTTTGTTAGAACTCTGACATCGCAGAACATGATTACTTACAAATACAATCAACTATCTTTCTTTTCTATATGGTGAATATTCTTTACCAACAGTAGTTCAAAACACCCTAGTACTTCATCAGATCTACGAAGCACCATAACCTTTACCAGAATTTCCCAACATACTTAGAGACAGAATCAACATAGCACACAATAGTGCAATCAGTTAATCAATAGCAACCTCCCCAACTTAGCTCGAAGCCATTCATCAAAGCACTTTTAGCCACTCATAGCATTCTTACTCAAATGATGCCACAAAGTTCTAGTTAGATTAAACTCAAGTCATTTACAAGCTTTGGCGGAGATTCGAATCATCAGAAATATTAACTCTTTTGCAATTCTTGTATTCATTCACACACAACTGTTAAGCCCACTCTTTAGGTGACTCCCAAATTTTCCAAAAATTTCGGCAGAGTTTCCTTTGTAAATTGGCCTATCCACCTGCCAGAGAATCACCAAAACCATCCTAGTAATACATTCACAACTCGACAAGACATCACAATGCATATCGACAACATTAGTCTCAATACTACACAAATCATATTATCATATTGGTACATGAACATGCGTTGTACCTGCTCGAATCATAACACATATCAATTACCTTTCAATTACACATGAGAACCAATCCACCTATCTCGCCTCAATTTAGCATTTCAGCACAATACCTTCCACCAGGATACACATAGCATAATCATTTTAGTCTTCCCGAGTTTGAACTCGTTCCACTACACATAAGGCACTTATATTACTGAGCGCTCGATGCATACACAGACGTGCGGAAGGAATTTCAAAAGCATATCTCAAGCTAAATCAAGTACGCACGATAAGAATTCCAAGAAATGTGAAGTGTTTCCTAAAGGTTCGCAGCCTCCCGAGGATAAGTACGGGCGTCCCCGTACCGATCCACAAGACTCTACTAACCGGCTCGAGACTCATGAGGCCTAGTAAACCTAGGCTTCGATACCAACTTGTCACGACCCCAAATCCGGTCGTGATGGCGCCCAGAGCACACCGCTAGGCCAGCCCGACCAATCAACAATAATCACGGAGCCACAAGCTCACTTTATCCAATTTAAGCATAACGGTGATAGATATATTAAAAACAGAGAACCAAGTCCCAACATGTGCCAACTCCCATAGACCGAAGGGTCAAGAGTCACGAGCCTCTACGGAATATACAAGTGTAAATAGTGAATATAAACTGTGCACAAGTGTGGGATGATCGGAACAAAATATAGACAAACTGGAGAATCAGGTCCTGCGAACGCTGGCAGCTACCTCGACCGTCCAAAAGCACTCCCGAGCCGCAATAGAATCAGCTCTGTCGTGATGTACCTGGATCTGCACACAAGGTGCGAGGAGTCGGTGTGAGTACTTCCAACTCAGCGGTAATAAAAGTAAATAATCCCCGAAGGGAAGAAAACCACGCAAGGCACTATCTCTTGCTACACAATACGTAACTATCATTAAACTTCAAAACACTATCATTTTATTCCTTTTCAACCATATGTGAGTAGATTATTAGAAATCCAAAGTTTTAGCTACTTTCTTTCATTATTACATACCAA